>CAUHTR010005595.1:0-11963 GCA_959609185.1 Schmidtea polychroa | reverse complement strand
AAACTGTTCGATGATTCGTTCAATTTTTCCAAAACTTCTTTGGCCCCTTGATCATTATCACGTACAGTTTCCCATGATTTCCCATATACCCTACTGGTCTCCTTGTTTTGCCTCTCCCCTTTGGAGTCTTCTGCCCCTTTTACATTATCACGTTCTTCTTTTAATCGATTAACTTCCCCTTCGTCGACCTGCATATCATTAACCGCCGCCTCGGGCGTTAACTCCTCTGATTCTGGTTTGTCTTTTTCCCAATTACTCATCACTTCCGTTGTCTTCGGTTCCACAATTTTATCGTCGGATAACTTTGTGATCTCACCAGCCCGGCAAGCCTCATCTTGCTTTTCCCCTGTATTCATTTTTCCTTGACCATTTTGTGTGATTGTCATAACGTTAACTAATTCGTTAGTTCTTCCAGAATTGAATATTTGACCATCTAAATGACTCTGAGCTCCTTGCTCTTCATTAGATGCCTAAAAAAAAAAAAAAAAAAAAAAAAAAAAAAAAATCAAATTTTTATTTATGTAAATCGAACTGGCACAAGGCCGAAGGGGAGAACGGTTCTCCTCCTTAAGTAAACTGTAATTTTTATGAATATTCTCTTTGGATGCTGGAGTTAGGAACTCTGGCATCAAACGTGGTTTTTGGCTTCCTGAAAACTTCAGTCTGGTTTGTGGTCTGGGATCCATTCTGAAGCTCCTGGCATTGGCTCATTCAACATTTTATCCGCGATCTGTGGCTTAGTTTTTTCTTTCATAGTATCAGTCTTAGGATTCTGGCATCAATCGCGGTTCTCCATAAAGTATCTAAATGAGTTTAATAATTCGGAGTAAGAAGACTCCATTTGCGATTTTTGTAGTCGTCAGATATTATATTATATTATAGTATAGATTGGAAGGAATGGTGTTTAAGTTAAGGTGGTTTAAGGAATAGGTTTTATATTACAAATATTAACTACTAAAAAGGTATTATCGGTTAGGCGGAGCCCATACAAGGACTCCTACATTGACCTAACCGACAATATACTTTCTTAATGACGTTTTCCCTTCTTCTTTTTATTATTAGCTTTTTTTTGGTTTTTTTATGAGCATTTGACGATATAGTATTTTTTGGAGTTTCTTTTAAGTAGGGTATTTTTTTAATCGTTTTAACTTTATTGGCATCGGATTCTAACTGAGTGTCATATTCATCATCTTTATCATTTTCTGGTCTGGTTATATTATCGTCATTATCATTTTCATTTTCACTTGTGCTATCATTGTTTAAATTGATGTGATCCGACCATCTAAAGCTTTCTCTGTAGTTTTCCGGTAAGGCATATCCATCGGTAGGTTGAAATATTTTTGTATAATAGTCACTCTCACAGGGGCTATCGTCTTCTATTATCCCTTCGTTCATTAGCATAGTGTTTATTAATTTCGAAAAGTTATCTAGTGTTGAGGTTTGGGGAACTTTCGATTTATTTTTAGCTGTTAAATAAGCGGTTAAATAAGAGTTATTTTCGATTTCTATATTGCTATCGTCAGAAGTTTCAAGTATTAGTTTGGTATTATCGGTATTAATAAAGCTGGAGTTATTTTTTTTAGCTATTAAATAGGCTGCTAAATAAGAGTCATTTTCATTTTTTAACGGGCTATCTTCTATAAGGTTTACGTTATTTTCGGAAATATTATCGGAAATTTCAGAATCTGGTCCTTTGGTATTTCTAATGATCGTCAGATTAATGTTTTCTTGATTATTAAGTGATTTTTTTGGAATAGGACTAGCGTAGTGTGGTCTTTGTAGATTTATATAGATAGATGATTTGGGGTTCCATAATTTGATGGTTGGTTTTGGTTTAGCATATAGAGGCATTTTTGAGGTATCTGTTATCTTAGATAATATTGGTATCTGATAATCTTTTTTCGGGACTTGGTCGGAGGGCGACGAGCTGTATTTATGAGATTTATTGTAGGTGGTAACGCTTTTTGGGAGTCTGCAGTATGCAGGCAGGCTGTCTTTTGGAGATTTTTTGGAGTTGGCAACGTTTACTGGGAGTCGGCCGGAGGCCGGCGAGCTGTGATTGAATATTTCAGTTCCAGGGCTTACGTTTGCTGTGAGTCGGCCGTAGGCCGACGAGCTGCGTATAATTTTTTCGTCCTCCGCAGGAGGACGAAAAAAATTTTTAGCGTTGTCATCGGATCTGGTTTTTGAGGAAAATATAAACAAATTATTCTGAATTTGTTTTTTTTTTAATTTTTTGCGTTTTTTATTTCTAGCTTTTTTATTTTTATAAATTTTTCTAAAATCATTAAAGAAGTAATTAGCATGCTTTTTTTCAAAAATTGTTAATTTTTTCACGTTTTTATTTTTAAAATTTTTAAAATCAGGGGTTTTTAAATTTTTATTTTTAATAATTTGATTTTTAATAAAAATTTCATTACTTATATTAATTCTATTCACGGTGTTTTTAAAATTTTCATTAAAATTAGCATTTTTTTTAAGTTTTTCTTTAAAGTTAATATTTTTCTTAAAAAAAGCATGCTTTATTAACGAATTTTTAATCATAAAAGAACGGTAATTCTGATTATAATTTACGTTAGATTGCCATATTTTTATGGCTGCTTCGAATGCCTCTAGGAAATCAGTATGCTGTTCTCGGACCAGGTTTTTGATTATAAAACATCCAGAGATGAGCTTGTCAGCATACCTATATGTATTTTGGCTTATATCTCGAATATTGGATCCAATACAATCCCAGCAAGCAGTTCGGAGATCCTTCGACATTTCAATGGTTCCTGAAAAATAGTTAAAAAGCTGAAAAGCAATAAAAAACTCATTGATTTCTGCCCCAGTGCTAGTGAATGTTATATGAAGTAATTCTACTAAGCTCTGGGGACTTTTACCAAAAATTTTTAGCGTTGTCATCGGATCTCCTATCGAGTGGCGTGTCCTCAATTCCTCGAGATGCCCGTAACTCGTCATTGAACATTTCAGTTACCGCAAAATAACTCTGAACCGTCCTCATTGATGCGTTTTCATTTAATAATTCGTTGTGTCTTTGCTTACATCCGGTAACCTTGCAGAAAGATTCTTTTACGACATTCTTGGCCATGTGATTTCTTTTGAAGCAATTCCTGCACAGTTTCTTTTCTTCGATGACTCTCTTCCTTTCTGAAATTGTGAGTTGCTTAAACTTGTCACATTGGTCTAGGTAATGTTGACCACCACATTGTACACACTCTGATCTATAGCCGTTAGAGTTATTCACCTGTATGACCGTTCCCTTTTTAACTCTGCCATCTGGTTGCCCCGTAAAATGCGTCCAACCTCCTGGATTGAAGCTTTCTCTTTCTCTAGAGACACCTTCTACTCTTGACCCATCATAAGCCCTGGTGCTTGATTGAGTCCCATACACGACCTCGTTAGTAGACCTTAGGATCTCCGCTTCTTGTTGTATCCATCTTCTCAAATCCTCTATCGTCTCCCGCAATTCCTTTTCTATTTTCTCTTTCTTCCATTTATACACAAGATCCGTTGTTAACTTGCCCAAACACTTTTGAAACAGATATCCAGTCTTTAACTCGGATTCTTTCCCAGTGGATTTAAATCGCACGGTGACTGTTTCTAATAATCCAACAAATAAGTCTAGATCCTTCAAATCTCCTCGAATTGGCCTGAACTTGTCCATCTCCTCTAACATTGATAAATATATCCTTTCATCTCCACCATATCGCCTATCCAACTTCTCTTTTGCCATTTGATAAGCCTCTGCCGAATATCCAAGATTTTCAGTTAACTTTAATGGCTCTCCGTGAAGGTACTTGTGCAGGTGAAACATCTTTTCAACCTTATCACCTTCCGCTTCGTCAACACACGCCGTAAAGGCTGCTTTCCATGGTTCGTACTCTTTCATCTTGCCTTCAAAGAACGGTATTGTAATTTTCTGTAGACTTTCCAGTTTTCTTTTATGCACGGAATTATTCTTTTTGATTGTATCATCATTCACCTTTTCCTTCTTTTCCATAAAAGATTGATTTGCTTTTCTTTCCATCAATGCCCCAATTATTTGATGTTTTTCCTCGATCTCCTGCAGGTCTTTATCTAAGATTGCAGTGATGTCCAATCTTTGCAATTTTTCACTGATCGTTCTTAGATCTCTTAATTCTTCATCTAAACTCTCCTTTTGATCTTCATATTCCTCCAACCATTCGCTAACATCCTTACCCTTTATATAATTCAGAATCTTGTTTCTCAATCTCGTTAATTTTCCTTTTTTCATTCTCTGTTTCCACAATTCTTCTTCTAAAATCTCTTCGTCATTGCCACCGCACAGCCTGAGTGACAAATGAAGTGTCGAACCTACTTGTATCCTATAATAGTTCAATCTTCTTTTATTTTCTAACTGCTTTCCTTCGTATACTAACCTTTGATAATTTACCGGAATTCCTTCTTTGTCCTGGATTTTTCCTTTTACCTTTTCAATTGAGTCGTTCCATTCAACGTCAAGAGTAATTGTCTTACCAGTAAGAGTCTTGACAAATATTTGATTTATACTTCCCCATCGCAACTCAAAACCCATTACCCCGCTCGCCCTCACCCTTGACTCAGCTCTGTTCTTTACCCTGTTCCCCTGGCTTCCCCCCTTTAAAAGAGTGCTGGGGCCCATAGCAGCACTTTCCCACGCTCGGTAGGGAAGGGAGGATGATTAATTTTACAAAAATATTAGTAAACATATAATACGCATAATATACACATAATATACATAAACACAAAAAAGACATTTTATAATCATTAATTACCTTGTTCCGGCTGGCTAGCCGGAACCACGCTCTGCTACCATTGGGTATTCCACAAAAATAATTCTTTATTGAAGTTGAATTTTTATGCATGTAAAATTTAGTCGTGCTCAGGTTTTTTAGATTAAAGGTTGTTTTATGCTTTAATTTAAATAGTGTTTTTTAAAATAAAAATTTTTTTTGATAAAATGAAGGAAGAAATAGAAAAATATTTTGAAGCTATTGAATTATCCAATAACAACGATTTTTCTGCTGATGAATATGAATATTTGTTTGATAATGATGATGAAGATAGTAGTTCTGACAATGATATTGAAAATATTCTAACTAAATGAATTCATGTATCGAAAACTAGTAAAAATATTACATCATCAAATGGTTGGAGTGAAGCAAGTGTTGAGCAGAGAACCAAATTTCTCCTTCAAACTCTTTTTCTTGTTTTAATTTAATAACCCAGGGGCAACTGAGAGGACTGACACAGCATAGAAAAAGCAAGAAAAATATTTGAAATATATAAAAGACACCAAATAAAACAAAATAAAAACAAAAAAAAAATAATTAAATAAATAATTAATTGACAGTAGGTGCTTGTTTTATTATTTATGGAAGAATGATATTGTGTTCAACTAAAATTTTATAAAATTTTGTACTGTTGCATTTCTTAAATTTTCAAAGGATTCCCTTCTAAAATTTATTGTCTTGATTTTTTGGGGTGATTACATTAAATTTGTGAACTCTATTTATATAAAATTTCCAAATATCTATTAAAAACATTTTATTTAAAGCAAATACAGTGAACGGTCAATATAAGCAACTCATTTGAACCAATTTCAAAAAAAAAGTTTCTTATTGGGAAAAGTTGCTTATAAAGAAAAAAGGAGTATAAAAATACTAGGAAATATTTTTACTTATCTCTTTTACTACCTCAGCTGTGTGGAATAAATAATTTCAGTTTTTTTTGCAAAAGAAAATTTTTATTATAATTATCATATAAGCGTAGTTATTAATTTTATTTTTTGAAAAAATTAAACAATCAAATTTTAATAAATCGATGGTTTAGTGCGGCACTTATTGCCCAAACAAACGAAAACAATTACGTATATTTGTTCATGATAGCTTTTTTTCTTATTCTTTGTAACAAAAGAATCTCATTGCAGTGTAAGTCAATATCTTTTGCCCATTCTATCATCAAATTAAAAGATTTTATAACATCATCGATGTTTTTATTAGTGTCATCCGACATTTTTTCATTTTCATCAAGTGGCAATTTCATTTTCTAATTCTGGATTTTATTTAAGATCAAATAAATTATATGCCTCGCTTGTTCCACTTGCCCAATCCAAAATTTCAGTATCTGCCAAATTACAATCATTAAATATCGAATTATACAATCTTGACAAGAGAATATCGTCTTCTTCTGAAAAGTGAAAAGAATGAATGTTGTATTGAATTTCATCACTTGACGGAAAAAGATGTTTAAATGAATTTTGTATAACTGACACGGGAATATCATTCCATGCCTGCTCCACTAAATAAACAACATCTTTCAAATTTATATTTTTAAGTTCTGAAACTATTCCACCTTCTGCACCTAAGGCTGCAAGACATGCAAGTAAATATTTGCGATAGCGTTGTTTTAGTGATTTTATCACATTTTGTTCCAATGTTTGCAATAATGGTGTTTTGTTTGGGGGGGGGGAACATAACTTTGAAATTCGGGTTACCATTAAAATTATCTTCAGACCCATGACAAGTTGCATTATCTACTAAGAGAAATGCCATTACTGGAAGGTTTTTAGATTCCAAGTGTCGAGTGACTGAAGGTATAAATATTTCATTATACCAGCCGCTAAAAGTGTATAAGTTTTCCAAGCATTTTTAGATGATTTGTAATATATTAGCAAATCCATATTTTTGAAGCAACGAGGAGATTTTAATTTCCATATCATCAACAAATTTAATTTATGCGTACCTGTAGCGTTTACGCATAGCATAATTGTTACTCGTTCTTTCATTTGTTTTCTCCCAGCAGGGATTTTTCAAAATTTGAAAAATTAGTTTTGTTGGACAAGCTTTTAAAGACGAGAACTGTTTCGTCACAATTATATATTTGTTCAGGCAAAAAGCCATTTTTAGCAATATCATTTTGAAATTAATTTTAAACGAATTAGCTATCTCCACATTGCAAGACAAACTCTCTCCACAAACAGACAAAATCCATATACCATGGCGTTTTATAAATTTCGTTAATCATCCATCACTTGTTAGAAATGTTTCAGGACCATTATTCAATCTATTTACCTCAAGTGCCTTTAATTTAATCATTTCATTTGGAACTAAATCATTTAATTTTCGCCGCTCCAAGAATCAAGAAAACACTATATCATCGATTTCACTATATTTTATTGTCTTCATTCGCTTAATCTCATTCTGATTCACATAGGTTTTGGATGCATATTCTTCTAAATTTTCTTTATTTTCTTTTACTTTACTTATTGTAGGTTTAGAAACTTTATATTCGTTACAAATGACCTTTGTTTTTTTACCATTTTCAATGTTCTTTAAAATGGATAGTTGATCTTTAAACAAAATAGAACGTCTTTTTTTCTTCTGATTCATATTCAGGTAACTATTCTTCAATATTGACAGCACAAAACACAAGCATATTACAATAAGAGAATTTTTTACAGTTTAAAAATAATTATACATAACAGTTTAACTCAAAAGAGTTGCTTATAAAGAATGTTGCTTATAGAGAGGTTGCTTATTTAGAGCGTTGACTGTATATTTATTATTTATGTTATACTTTTATTAGAAAATTCGTTAACAAAATTATTTAAAATTTCCCTTAATTGCTATTTATTTATTTTATTCTTAATGCTCATATTTATTTTTCAATTTTCTGTGTTTATTTAATGGAATTTTCACATTTGTTTGTTTAAAGGAATTTTTTAAGATTTTTCGATTATGAATTTATCTTTTTATATAATAATTTTACATGTTTACAAAATAATAGTACATAAAAATAAAATATAACACTTCATATAAAATTAAATTGTCATAATAGAATTGAATTGTCATGATACAATTAAGTCACATAGATTATTAATGGAATTTTGTTGATTTGTTTGGCTCTCAATTGGATTGTTTGATAATTCAACTGGCTTTTATTGACTCTCACTGTACACATTTATTCTAAATTTATTTTACCCAGTCCTATGATAGCTTGTTAGGACAAATGTGCTAATGGACCTGCTCCTGTCATATTAGAAATGCAAGCAGTTTCGCAAAAAACATATTTTAGAAGCTAGAAAATAACAAAAATCTCCGAAAAAGACAAAAAATTGCAAAAAATACTATTATATTTATTAAATAAAATTATTATGAAAAGGCGATTCTTCAACCGATCGAGAAAGGAAGGAAAAATAAAAGAAAAAAAATAAACCAGCAACACACATCCTCGACTGTTTGGTTGAACACAAATACATATAAATAAATAACTAACATTTCGTGGAACTATTTTCAGCAAGCTAATAACTCTTTTTCAATTATCGTTTTCCTTGGAAAGTTTGATTGAAATATTTCCATTTATATGATCTCATTAATATTGTAATCACTGTATTTAACCATTAATTATTCATGAATTCGTTCTTCCTGTCATATACTTTTGACTTATGCTTAATTTAAATACAAATAGTAAACCTTTAAAAGTTTTAGTTAAGTTAATTTTAAATATGAATAGTAATATTTATGAATTATTGCATCTTTTTTTGCTATCAGTCATATTATAGGAGAGTAGGCAGGTGGAATCAGTGGCGCAATCAGAGGGTACGCTGGTACGCTACCGCGCACGGCTTCGACCAACAAAAAAACAAAATAAAAAATCCGAAAAGCTCGATCATAAAGTCTGTTATAAACTCAAGAAGTGAGAAGTGGTATGATGCAAACCGGCAACCCGAGCGTGTGCTTTGTGCTATGTGGCCTTGAACTTTGGCAGGCAAAGACACCTCAGGCCCAGGTCTGAGCAGGCTCAGCAGATTGAGATTGAGAGACTGAGCACAGGGCGACAAGCAACCCGCAATCGGAAACGGCACACNTTTCTAACTGCTTTCCTTCGTATACTAACCTTTGATAATTTACCGGAATTCCTTCTTTGTCCTGGATTTTTCCTTTTACCTTTTCAATTGAGTCGTTCCATTCAACGTCAAGAGTAATTGTCTTACCAGTAAGAGTCTTGACAAATATTTGATTTATACTTCCCCATCGCAACTCAAAACCCATTACCCCGCTCGCCCTCACCCTTGACTCAGCTCTGTTCTTTACCCTGTTCCCCTGGCTTCCCCCTTTAAAAGAGTGCTGGGGCCCATAGCAGCACTTTCCCACGCTCGGTAGGGAAGGGAGGATGATTAATTTTACAAAAATATTAGTAAACATATAATACGCATAATATACACATAATATACATAAACACAAAAAAGACATTTTATAATCATTAATTACCTTGTTCCGGCTGGCTAGCCGGAACCACGCTCTGCTACCATTGGGTATTCCACAAAAATAATTCTTTATTGAAGTTGAATTTTTATGCATGTAAAATTTAGTCGTGCTCAGGTTTTTTAGATTAAAGGTTGTTTTATGCTTTAATTTAAATAGTGTTTTTTAAAATAAAAATTTTTTTTGATAAAATGAAGGAAGAAATAGAAAAATATTTTGAAGCTATTGAATTATCCAATAACAACGATTTTTCTGCTGATGAATATGAATATTTGTTTGATAATGATGATGAAGATAGTAGTTCTGACAATGATATTGAAAATATTCTAACTAAATGAATTCATGTATCGAAAACTAGTAAAAATATTACATCATCAAATGGTTGGAGTGAAGCAAGTGTTGAGCAGAGAACCAAATTTCTCCTTCAAACTCTTTTTCTTGTTTTAATTTAATAACCCAGGGGCAACTGAGAGGACTGACACAGCATAGAAAAAGCAAGAAAAATATTTGAAATATATAAAAGACACCAAATAAAACAAAATAAAAACAAAAAAAAAATAATTAAATAAATAATTAATTGACAGTAGGTGCTTGTTTTATTATTTATGGAAGAATGATATTGTGTTCAACTAAAATTTTTATAAAATTTTGTACTGTTGCATTTCTTAAATTTTCAAAGGATTCCCTTCTAAAATTTATTGTCTTGATTTTTTGGGGTGATTACATTAAATTTGTGAACTCTATTTATATAAAATTTCCAAATATCTATTAAAAACATTTTATTTAAAGCAAATACAGTGAACGGTCAATATAAGCAACTCATTTGAACCAATTTCAAAAAAAAAGTTTCTTATTGGGAAAAGTTGCTTATAAAGAAAAAAGGAGTATAAAAATACTAGGAAATATTTTTACTTATCTCTTTTACTACCTCAGCTGTGTGGAATAAATAATTTCAGTTTTTTTTTGCAAAAGAAAATTTTTATTATAATTATCATATAAGCGTAGTTATTAATTTTATTTTTTGAAAAAATTAAACAATCAAATTTTAATAAATCGATGGTTTAGTGCGGCACTTATTGCCCAAACAAACGAAAACAATTACGTATATTTGTTCATGATAGCTTTTTTTCTTATTCTTTGTAACAAAAGAATCTCATTGCAGTGTAAGTCAATATCTTTTGCCCATTCTATCATCAAATTAAAAGATTTTATAACATCATCGATGTTTTTATTAGTGTCATCCGACATTTTTTCATTTTCATCAAGTGGCAATTTCATTTTCTAATTCTGGATTTTTATTTAAGATCAAATAAATTATATGCCTCGCTTGTTCCACTTGCCCAATCCAAAATTTCAGTATCTGCCAAATTACAATCATTAAATATCGAATTATACAATCTTGACAAGAGAATATCGTCTTCTTCTGAAAAGTGAAAAGAATGAATGTTGTATTGAATTTCATCACTTGACGGAAAAAGATGTTTAAATGAATTTTGTATAACTGACACGGGAATATCATTCCATGCCTGCTCCACTAAATAAACAACATCTTTCAAATTTATATTTTTAAGTTCTGAAACTATTCCACCTTCTGCACCTAAGGCTGCAAGACATGCAAGTAAATATTTGCGATAGCGTTGTTTTAGTGATTTTATCACATTTTGTTCCAATGTTTGCAATAATGGTGTTTTGTTTGGGGGGGGGGAACATAACTTTGAAATTCGGGTTACCATTAAAATTATCTTCAGACCCATGACAAGTTGCATTATCTACTAAGAGAAATGCCATTACTGGAAGGTTTTTAGATTCCAAGTGTCGAGTGACTGAAGGTATAAATATTTCATTATACCAGCCGCTAAAAGTGTATAAGTTTTCCAAGCATTTTTAGATGATTTGTAATATATTAGCAAATCCATATTTTTGAAGCAACGAGGAGATTTTAATTTCCATATCATCAACAAATTTAATTTATGCGTACCTGTAGCGTTTACGCATAGCATAATTGTTACTCGTTCTTTCATTTGTTTTCTCCCAGCAGGGATTTTTCAAAATTTGAAAAATTAGTTTTGTTGGACAAGCTTTTAAAGACGAGAACTGTTTCGTCACAATTATATATTTGTTCAGGCAAAAAGCCATTTTTAGCAATATCATTTTGAAATTAATTTTAAACGAATTAGCTATCTCCACATTGCAAGACAAACTCTCTCCACAAACAGACAAAATCCATATACCATGGCGTTTTATAAATTTCGTTAATCATCCATCACTTGTTAGAAATGTTTCAGGACCATTATTCAATCTATTTACCTCAAGTGCCTTTAATTTAATCATTTCATTTGGAACTAAATCATTTAATTTTCGCCGCTCCAAGAATCAAGAAAACACTATATCATCGATTTCACTATATTTTATTGTCTTCATTCGCTTAATCTCATTCTGATTCACATAGGTTTTGGATGCATATTCTTCTAAATTTTCTTTATTTTCTTTTACTTTACTTATTGTAGGTTTAGAAACTTTATATTCGTTACAAATGACCTTTGTTTTTTTACCATTTTCAATGTTCTTTAAAATGGATAGTTGATCTTTAAACAAAATAGAACGTCTTTTTTTCTTCTGATTCATATTCAGGTAACTATTCTTCAATATTGACAGCACAAAACACAAGCATATTACAATAAGAGAATTTTTTAC
>CAUHTR010005593.1:0-24424 GCA_959609185.1 Schmidtea polychroa | reverse complement strand
CTTATATTATAAGAAACGTATTTCAGTGGTTACTGGTGTATACAATCAAAAATGCTTAAAATCCAGCATGTAAATTTCTAAGTCGTATAATATCTCTACATGTAATTAGTTAGAATAATGTTATTATGAGCATTATGAGCAATTTTATAAATTATATACACAAATTTAAATACTTACTGAAACTCAAATGAAGCATTGTGAATTAACAAAATCGAGCAGAATATTCTAGATAATGCGAATTGTAACTAATTTAAGATATTTTAAATTCTAAAATATGTTAATTATTACTGAATGGAGTTTTTTTTTATGTGACAAAATTCTGGATAAAATATTCCACGCATAAACTAGAAGCCACGATTGTCATTGATTCTAAAACATCATATTTCCTTATCAAAGAATGATAAAACTGTTCTTTAAATATATAATTGCACAGTGATGAAATAGCAAATGCTATTAGTATTGGGTAAAAATTCAATATGGCTATTTCCGCAAATACTTGAACCACAGTTCGTAAAGTTTTTATATGACCTCTAAAAAATGGATGTCTATCAAATTGTGAATAGTCAGAAATAAGAGATTGGCCTTTAGAGGAATCTTTTGAACCAGCCATTTTTGAAAAATTATTCCAACATATTGATTTAATTTAACTATTAGTTTCTATTTTAAATATATGAAATAAAAATAATATTATTACATGATGATATCTTAATTCTCAGTTTTATTTATTACAAGCCGATAAAAGTTAGAGATTTTGAATTTATTTGATATACAAAAAATACACACAATTGATAAATCATTTATATACTTAAAACAATTAGAAATGTCTATGTCGAAGTTTAGAATTGCCTTCAAGTTAGTTGAAGCAGGGGCGTAGCTAAGGAGTGCATAGGGACATTTGCCCTCCCCAAAATTTATTATATATTATCAAATATAAATTAGGGAACAAAAATTTTGAAGAAATTAAAATCAAACTGACTACTACTTTAGATACATTGGCAATATGTGATCCAATTTTTTATAAAAATATTTATATTCTTCTCACATTATTTGCTACTTTGGCCGTATCAACTTGTACAGCAGAGCGTTCTTTTTCATCACTTTAATACCTGAAGTCATATTTAAGAAATATCATGGATGAAAAAAGGTTAAACGGTTTGGATTTGTTATATATTCATTAAAACATTAAAATAAGTCCAGATGAAGTAGTTTCTGAATTAATGAGGAGACAAAGACGAATTAATATTACATTGTAATATATTCTATAGTAATATATATTGTTAATAATTAATAATAAATTTGTTAATTATCTTAAAATATTTTTTTCTATTTTTCCGTGTCAACTTTTAACATTGTTCGATGAATTGCAATAATTAATAATTTTGCCCCCCACCCCAAGCTTAAATCCTGGTTACGTCCCTGAGTTTGAGTCTTCCTGGCTACTTTCCAGGTAATATAGTGAGAAGGTAGGTGAGTCATTGACTACAGATTGTTAGATAAAAACATATTGAATCGGTCTTTATATTTAATTTGCATTACACATAAATGGACATTTAATTAACTCCAAATTTTTTAGGATATCTCTGATGCTTACCCATTTTAAACTCCACCTAGATTGTATTTAGTCATCTAATTATCTCATTATCTCATTATCTCAGCTTATGAATTAAGTAGAACGAGTTTCAATAATAGATTTTTTACAATACGCAAAGCAGTTATTAGAATAATTTAATCGACTTACAGCTGCTAATAGTACTTCAATAAAATGTAATGGGAATAGGAAGATTGATTTACGAATCGATGACAAAACAATTAGTTGGCTTTTTTTTTTGGGCTATCACATATCAAGAACTGGAATTTGTCCTTTAGAAATTAAAATTACAACAATTAAAAATTATAAATTTTCAGATACAAAAAAACAACTAAGAAGATTTTTAGGTATAATTAATTTTTATAACCGTTTCATTTCAGAGTCTGCAAATAAATTGGAATTATTATCACAGCCTATTCTTCATGCAAATTTTCTAGCGGCACATTACGCTTTAATCGACCACAAGTTGAAAAGAGTTTCAATTAATTCGATAGTTGATAATAATCTGTTGAGCTACTTCAACAAACCAAAATGTAGTGCCAAGATCACAACACATTTAAATGATATCGTCAGATCATTTCCAGCAAGACGATTATATGGCGATAAATTAAAAGCTGCCAAAGATTGGTTTAATAAAATGGTAGACACAGGCAAATGTCGATTATCAAACTCACCAATTCTTCTCCACTAGTCGTTGTAAATCAAAATGGAAAATACAGATTTTTTGGTGATTAAAGAAATCTGAATACAGCAACAATCCATGATAGATATCCAATTCCAAAATCGAGGATATATTGCAGATTGTGAGAAATAAAAAGTACTTCGCTACTATCGTATTTTCAAATTCCAATGAACGAAAATCACATTCCAAAGACAGAATAACTACTCCGTTTGGTATGTACGAATTCCTTTCTATGCCATTTGGATTACGAAATGCCCTATCGACTTTTCAAAGAACAATTGACGCAATACTGCGGAAATTTCCATTCGCAAGAGCATACTTGGATGATGTAATTATTGCGTCAGACACAGAAGAAGAACATGACAACCATTTAAAAATAATTGCAAATGAATTAAATAAAGTTAGATTGTTAATTAATGTAGGAAAATGCAAAATTATGCAATCTGAAAGTAGATTTTTTGGGCTATCACATATCAAGAACTGGAATTTGTCCTTTAGAAATTAAAATTACAACAATTAAAAATTATAAATTTTCAGATACAAAAAAACAACTAAGAAGATTTTTAGGTATAATTAATTTTTATAACCGTTTCATTTCAGAGTCTGCAAATAAATTGGAATTATTATATAAACTCATCAATTCTAAATTCAAAAAGATAATTTGGACGGAAGAAGTCTAAAATGTTTTGATGAAGCGAAACAATTATTACAAAAAACGACCGAACTCGCGTTATTTCATGAATCAGAACCTACCACCTTGAGAACAGATCCCTCAGGAGAAGGTATTGGAACAGTAATGGGGCAAAACGGGCGACCAATATCATTTTTAGCAGACTGTTAACGAAGACAGAATCTAGATACAGTACATACGACGAAGAATTACTTGCAATATACAAAGCTTGCAAGAACTTCCGTCATTTTCTCGAAGCCACTGAATTTGGGATACAGACAGATCACGAACATTAGCCTAAGGACAACCAAAAGATCCAAGCAACAGACAATGGAGACATCTCCAATATATTCTCGAATTTCAATGCAAGATAGTTCACTGCCCTGGAAATAAAAACCAAGTTGCTGATGCACTCTCTAGAACAGACGTTCAATTAGTTTCAGAAAATGTTTAGCCGTGGACGAATGAATAGATACTACAAAAGCAGAAAGAAGAAATGAAGCATAATAAAGATGAATTATTAATGAAGAATGGGAAATTAATATTACATCCGAGTCTCAGAAGAGACGTTTTTTAGATGATTCACAATGTCACTCATCCAGGAATACGAAGGACCAAAAGATTGATGTTGGCACAAGATTACAAAGGATGTCCAGATGTGGTGTCAGCAATTCGATTCCTGCTCAAAATCAAAGGTATATCGTCATATCAAAGCACCATTGCAAACCTTCGCAGCAGCTAGTTGGTTTCGGACACTAAAATCTCAAGTTATGGCTTCAATGGATAAAACTAATGAAAGCTGGATTGACGTTTTACCTCAGGGCTCGTTAACGATAAGGAACAGTTCCGATTCAACAGGTTACTCTCAGCTTCAGAAAGCATTTGCATGTGATCTTGCTGTACCAGGAATTATGTTTTATTCCCCAAAAGAAGCTTTTCCACATCAATTAGAAGAAATTATTGAGAGTTTCAGAATAATCGAAATACCATTGCAAGATGGTATGACGATTCCAAAATTTATAAAGGACTGTGAATTCGTGTACAAAAGAAACGATGTATGGAAATCATTAGAAGCACCATTTACAGGTCCGTTTCGTGTATTAGAAAAGCAGCCAAAATATTTCAAGCTATCGAATAGGGAGAATGTATCAGTTAATCAAATTAGGAGGGGAGAATTGTTTTTATTTTGTTTACCATTTTAACAAAATATTAATTTAATTTTGTTAAATCATGTCAAATCATAACAACTATCATTAGGTTCTTGTTTTTTTTCTTTCTACAGGACTATCCTAGATGAAACAAGGTATATTAGGAGAAATGTTTTTGTCCATGTTAAAATAAATATATAAATGTCTTAACTGTTTTATTATAAAATCTAAAGTATACAAAAATATTTATATTAAATAAAAAAGAAAATAAATCATTTAATTACATAGAATTTAACATTAAAAATTACTGCTAATATTAAAACTAGCACAGTGTGATTGCCCCTATGTTTTATTTAATGTACAATTAACCATTATCAATTATACATCTTATTTAGTCAATGACTTTAATGTTGTAAAAAATAACCTTTTTTATTATTAGAAAAATACATTTAAAGATTTTCTTGAAATTTCTTTAAAAATAATTACTATTAAAATAAAATATCATACATTTATGTAATAAACTTTAACTCATTTTTCCGGAAAATTTGACTTGTGCCAATTCGAATTTAATCCTACTCAAAATCACAGTATATATTATCAACTCTTATTGCATTTATATATAATGTGAATTCTTTTTTTGTAAATTTATAAATGCCTTCATAGAAATAATTGATGTACTGCATTTTTCTCAAACTAGCTTTACCAAATTTAAAATTAGAAAAACGAAATCAAATTCTTATATTGTTATCCAGCAAGTAAAATAACAACAAAATATTCCATGCTTACAAGCAAAATTGACGTATCACACGAATTCCCGATAATTTATAATTATCTAAATAATGCTGCAAACTAAGTATTGGCAATATTCAATAAATCGACAATTTAGTACAACACGGCAATTGTAGTAATAGAATCTGTACAATCCCTGATTCAAAAACATTCAGTAGGCTCAAAATAAAATTTCACACGATAACTAGGGAAAAATAAATGATTTTTTTAAATATATCTCTCAAGATTTATTAAAACTTTAATAAAATATATTAAATTTAAAACTTGTTTACAGAAAAAAGAAAATTTTACATGTCATAAATGTTATATTTTTTCTCAGATAAATGATGAAAAACCATGATGAATCGTCCAAACTGTACCCCCTAAATAGAGTACATAAAAGAGCAGGCCAGAACAGTCACAGCTGTGTATGTCATCACAGATTATTGGTTTTCTTAAAATCAATACATGACTAACAGTGACACCACAATACAGAGATAAAATGTATAAATCAACAATAACACCAGTAATAATAAAACTAAAAGCAAAATAAATCCTGAGTCAACAAAGAGGCACCATTCGCATCCGTCTCTTAATTTATAGAAACAACCAACACAACCAACAACAAATTCCAAACACAACTAAAAAGATCAATGAATAATTTACAGAAAAAAGTAATGAATATTATAAACACGCATACAATAGAAATAAATGAAATTGTTATAGATCTCCAACTGTACCAAATCAGACAATACTAGTAATACATTATACGTTGTTCAATAAAGCATGAGAGGTTACAAATGTGTAGTTTGACATTCGGCAATGTTGAAACAACGTGGTTTCATAAACCAAATTGATAGGAGGAAAATTGTTTTCTAAATGGTGCCCTGAGGTAGAAATAATTCCTGATGTAAAATGCATAAAATAGTTACATAAGTAAGGGTGCAAGTGGTAGTATAATTTTAATGAAAAAAAATTCCTGCAGTCATTTAATGGATATATAAAAATGGGTTGAATAAGAAAAAAGAACCACTGCTGCCACAGTCGATAGAACATCGTTAGAACGTCGATAGAAAATCAATTTCGAGACATAACCAAACTCTGGTTCATCCAATAATTTGTTAGCAATGACCACCACTTTGAAGAAGATTTATTCGGCATATCATTTACCGATGTAGAATCGGAGACAGTAGTTCGATTGCTTGATATTTTAAGATTTGAATTAAATTTTAATTCCGAATGAAAAGGACTGGAAACTTTATGTTTACTACTACCTCCACTGCTATTAGTAGTTGGATGCCTCGAGTTATTAGAAGGTTGATTAGATTTCATTTTCATAGATTTTGAAAGTTGAATATTATATTGGTGAGAATTATTTCGTCCCTGAGATTTATATTTGCGTTCAACGGATGACAGTGGCCAAGAATTAATAACAAAATTAGTCATAGTTGGTTCCGTAAAACTATGTTCTGATAGAGAATGACATTTATTTTTAAATTTATTTGGTGAATACAAAGGTTTGACTACAGACACTGATAATTGAGAATTATCAGCATTGGGAGAGAAGGTCAAGTATCCAGCATTTAAATAGATAGACTTATCACAATTTGCAACTAAATTCTTTAACGAGTTATACAATTTTGGTTCAGAGTACAACTTTGTCGCATATTTATCATTAGGATTTGAAAGCAATGTCAGACTGTGATAATTCAAATTCATAAGTCTTTTACGAGGACTAGAAAATAGTACATCTTGATCAAAAACTTCTAATCGAGGGCTTTTATTAACAATTTCTAATTGAATATGTCTTTTCTTAAATGAATAACATAAGCAGAATAAAATAAAACTCAATAAAATTAGAAAGATTATCACTAAGAGCGTAATAAGAACTCCAATTTTGAAAAACACATTTTCATATTTTTTTACGATTACAAACGATCCATAATATTTTACTTCAATATCTATATTGGATAATTTCTTAGAACAACGCTCTTCTTTACTCCGACACGATGAAGTAAATTTAGAATTCTTCTAAAATAATAATAATAATATTAATAATAATAATAATAATAATAATAATAATATTATTATTATAAGAACTTTTATTTCTTCCAATTTCACCACTGATTATTTTTTCCATTGAATTTATTGAAAAAGAGAGTTTGAAGACTATAAATCAGTAATACATCGATGTTTGTTGATACTCACGAATTTTCGGCACTGGCTGTTTCAAGTGAATTTGATCATTATTACATTTAATAATTATTGTTGAGGACAAATAAATTTATTTGGTATTTTATAATAAATTTAATTAATTATATTTTATTTTAATTACCCAAATAATATTTCCTATTTTTTAATTTCTTTTTAATTTAATTTTTTTTTAATTTTATTATTTGGGTAATTAAAATTATGACTGCTATCAGGCATTAGACGAACGAGATTCACAGAAGAAGCCATTCCATATAATATCGATGATTTTATTGTTTTGTCAACAAATTGATTTCACTAAAAATATGTTATTGAATATTCAAAAATGGAAATGAAATCGCTGTGTAACTGTATTGACTTGACTTGAATGATTATTGCATGATTATCAAATATGGATTTGCAGCATTCATTATTGCCGAAACTCATTATTTTATTTTTTTAATAAATTTATAAATAAAAAAATACTAAAATCAAACGTGTATTTTAACATGCATCGATTTTTTTGTCGATACTTCCCTTAAAATCAAAATCAGGCAATGAAATGGCTATTGCATTCAAAATAATGTTTGCTATAATGCTTCCAAATAATATATTATCAGATTTCGGTAATAAATTTATGTAATTATAATTGATATCTTCACAGTTTAAAACAGCATATGTTGAATGATTTCATCTTACATTAAAAGATAGGTTGGAAAATAGTTCATAGTCATTCATTATTCATTTTTATCGTAATTATAGTGATAGTTTTTAAATTTCAAAAATCAGTAAAAGAATCTGGCCATGTATGTCATCAAAGTCATTGACAAAAATGAAATATCTAGCAAATTCTATGAAAAATCTGCAAAACCAATCATGAATATAAGCTAAGATCTAGTAAATTAATTTCTATAGAATTTTTCCAAACAAATGTTGCTCATCATTCAACCCATACAAAGATATGGTAAATCTTTAAGGTCCAGTTTATTTACAGGATAATTGGGAAGTAACACTACAAGATTTCAAATTTGATTAAAATGATCAATGTTGGAAATGTCAAATATTGCAGAAGGTCAAGTGTCGGTTATTATATAACATGGGAAATGTTTATTATTATGTACAAAGTCAACAGTTAATTATTATATTGCAAATAATGTTATTAATAATTAAATAATTAATTATAATTTAAATTTGATAAATTTTATGTATAATAATTAAATTGATTACCTTGAAGCATGGACTAATATTACAATATAAATGAACCTAGTGAAATAATTAATGATATAAATATTCTAAAACTAATACTTCATATTTATTTTCTGCGTACCACTGATTTCCTAGATTTAATTTGTTGGCCCAAATATCAGCATCAATTTCTATGAAGAAATAATATGACATTTCCGTATTATAATTAGGCAATTCATTTGGTCGCTGTGACTTGTCGATATTTAAATACCAAGGACTAGATTTATTAAGGCAACCTTCGTTAACTATAGACATTTTTTTAAAAGATCCATCAATTTCTGTAGACAATTTAAAATCTTCAGGCGTGGCCATTTGATTAGTGAGATAACATGATCTCAACTCAAATGAAAATGCTAAATATAATAAATTTTACTCAGTTTATCATTATTGTAATGTTTCATAAAATATATTACATGATTATGAATAAACCTTTAAGAGGCAATTTAAACTTAACATGAAAATAGAACTTCACAATTTCTATAGTCATATTCAGAATTATTTACAGTCAATTTTATTTTATTAGAATATTAAAATGAAAAACTGTGTTAAGGTACTTCCGTGTTATCTTACCCCCAAAAATTAAATTATAAAATACAATTAAAATAAAAATATAAAAAATGAGAGAATACATTATTGATGACGTTATTGAACATTATTGAACATGAATTTATTAAGGCTATCTGTGATTTATGTGATTATGTGAGTTTATGTGGCGCAAACGTGTTCTAAGCAACAGTACCGATGTGTTCAACACTATTCTCAACGACACTGTGGTTTCTGGCCACCTGGATGACCATTTACAAACTCTTTACAAACATTTGCTGAGTTTGTAACTGTGATTTAGAAAATAAATATAATAATTATGTGTTCTTTTTTAATTTAATTTTTGGGGATAAGATAACACGGAAGTACCGTGTTAATAATAAGTATTTATTTACATCACGTGTTATTGTTTCTTTTAAAAACTGACCTTTGTCTAATGATTTGTACAAATTATTTCTCAATAATTAATATGTATGTTAATTTATATATTAATAACACTGATCAGCACAATCTTAATAATAATAAACTGGTATTATTATTAAGTTAATTTAGGTAATTTTAATTCGCTGAATCCTAATCTGACAGTCGTGTTCCATAATTGGCTCTAATTGCTGAGAAAAGTGACTCATGTTATCTGTGCGCACAATCATACATTCTATTGCAAGCCTAACATCATTCACCTAATAGTCTTTAATACGACTTTTTATTCATCCTGATATCCTACACGCGCATGAAGAGGTACTTATAATATCCCTTTTGCTGTTCGATTAGAAAGTTCACTATTTTCATGTCTACACAGAGGGATTAGAAGTTTGCATTATAAGAATGCATTATTATTTTGATGTTGTAATATTCTTCTTCTAGTATGGTGGAATGAGCAAGAAGAGATGTATATTGACTACCATTGTGGAGTAAGGCACACTTTAAACTCCTGATAGATCCATCAATAAATAGTCGACCATTCTCATGGTGATGTTCACGTAATACGAGATGAAGAAATCCAGAACATCATGATATGACAATAAAGAAATATCGAAAAAACTTCGGCTCTCTTGTTCAATAGGACTAGATATAGTGAAAAAAATGTTTTAGAAAACCAGGATGTCAATATAATAAAAAAATATTTATGACTTCTTATTAAATGTTTAGTGACATCGGAAAGCAGAATTCAGTGCAAAATGCAACATTTTAATGAAAAAAATTGGATGATAGATTATTTATAAATCATTATAAACAAAAGCCAAAAGCATGATAATTGTTTTTTGGTTCATCTTTTTCAAAAACTCAATTAAATTTTCATCTCCGCGATCACACATTGCACAATGTCTGGATAAGTGACGTGACTTTTGGAGACAACAGATTATCTTGAAACCATCAATTTCTATGTTTACTTAAGTTATTAATTCACTATCCTCTATCACAATGGTTCCCAAACCGTGTGCCGTGGCGCCATCCTGTGAATATTTGACGTAAGGTAGGCCAATGTTTTGACTTATGACGCTGTGAGAAAATTCTGATATATTAAGGGCGCCGGAAATCAAAAATGTTTGGTAACTACTGTATACTGTATGTAACTATATCTTAAGCACCATTGACAGTGAGAATGCTACTTGGGCCCGCTTAATAGTGACTCTTGTTCATCCGTATTGAGATGTGCTTGATTATTATTACGATAAAATATTTCAGAAATACACCATATTTATTTTATCAAATAAAAATACTCTATTTTACAATAAATATATACTTAAAATATTTTAATTAAGTGTAAAAATTAATAAAATCCAAAATATAATATGCATTAAAATTGGTTTATAGAAATAAAAATTCATTGAAAATATTTTTAAATGCCGTTTTGTAATTTGTTAAAAATTAAAAATAATAAGATTTCATTCAAATTTATTCAAAATTGAACATATATATCATTTAATTTAATAACAAATAATATCAATAATCCAACATATCCGATTATGATCATTTTTATTAATTATATTACAGTAAACTCTCCAACTGCGCGGTAGATACGTTCCACAAAAACAACGCGCAAACCGAAACCGCGCACTGTGAACCCGATTTTATATGTAATTATGGGGTTAGGTTCCAGATATTACAAAAATATTAAAAAATATAATAAAAAGTCTTTATTCAACGACTAATATACATATTTACATTTATATAAACATAAAAACTAATAAAAACAGTCTCAATTCATTGCTTTTATTTAATTAATATTACTATTAGAAAAATTAATAAAAATTTAACATAAATAAAAATTATAAAAACAATACAAGAACAATTTCAAGTTTTGCCTCTAACGTCAATATTTTTCTTTTGCCAGCTTTTTCCATTATTATATATAAGGTGTAGAAATTATTAAAAACCTATTAAATCAAAAATCAAAAATTTCATTTATACTTACTTTATAACACTCTTTAATTGATGTAATAATTTTTTATTACGGTTATATCTAATGCACACGAATAAGATTTTTTTTGAATTTAATACTAATATATTTTTAATTAAATAAACACTTGTATAAATATCTATTAATTAAAACTATGTAATTTTACATCCTAATCCTAACCACATCACTAGAAAAATGAAACTGCCTTTATTATTTTTATATAAAAAATACAGTGCATCGAAATACGATGAATCACTATTTTCACTACCATATGTATTCGTAGTTTTACGGGATTCACCATAAAAAATTAAATTGACATGATTTTTCTTGTTAAAATAGACAAAAACAAAAAAAACCGCGCAGCTACGAAATTTTTAGCACGCAGATCGAAATTTTGGTATTAAAGGTTTGGCCGCGCAATTGCGAAACCGCGCAATGAAAAACCGCGCAGTTGGAGGGTTTACTGTATTATTAACCACATAACATATGAATTTATTTTGAGTTTGTGGTCAAAAAATGATCGAATTTTTAACAATCAATGTCATACTTAATAATATTTTACTACACAACATTAGAACTATCTCGTGTCATAAATAACCATGCGTAAAATTGACAGTAAGAAGTGCTTGTATACGGTCATGTATTTCAAGTGGTTAATATAACAAATTTTCAAATATTTAAACATTCTTACGTGGTTTTAGGTTGACCAATTGTATAAATATTCGTGATTTATCATAGAATATTTTTTCTTGAAATGTTTTCCTATCAGAATTATTGAAAATATTAATAACATTCTCATCCTTCGGTATGTAAATCGCGCTTTCCTTCGTTGAAGTTACATGTGATTTCTAAAAATTTACAAAATAAAAAACAATTTGTAATCATTCATTTCAAGATAAACAAGTTAAATCAAATTTAATAAAGTTGGTTTCATACTTTCTAAGACTTTATATTTTTGAATGGCATTAAATTTAATAAGCAAAAAATTCGGCGGCTTTCAAAAATCTATAGGTCATTCGATTTGCAACAACCTCTTTTACAAAGTTATGATTTACTAGAAAAAATTTTGCTAACAGTTTTTTAGCCAACTTTAAGGTTTCGATTCAACTTCAATTCGATTCAGAACAACCTCATACAAACATCTCCTAACCATTTACTAGAAAAAACTTAATAAAATAATTTCTTAAATTCTCGAAATACTTTGGCCGATTTTAAAGATTTATAGGTCATTCGAACCATTTAGTATGGGAAATAATTATTTATGGGGTGGACAGCATTTCCTATTGGTGTTATAGGCTCACAACATACAACTACCAGACCGTAAATTCTTCTTAAATTAATCCAACATTGTTAAAACTTTGAAATTATTGATTATCTTCAAAATAGTTAATTTCCTTTAACTCGCAAGTAGAAATCTCGCATTTTCAGGTAATATTTCAATACTACTAACATTTGGAGGTCAAAAGTCATTATTTAAATGTTAACTGCGTTTAAATTAACCGAAATTTGATTTCAATGTTCTAAATAATCTTTTTACTAATAATTAAAAAAATTCAAAATTATGAATAATTCAAATGGAATAGTGGGATGTGAGCTATGAATACCGATACCTGATATTCATGATTCTGAAGGAGTAAGGGGGTATTTAAAAATTTTAATTAAATTTTTTGGTTAAATGTGTTTTTATTTTTTGCTTGAATGTAAGCTTTTTTAATTTTAATTTTCAAAAAGACTAAAATAAAATTCTCACTAAGAGTTTTAATATTTTCTAGCAAATAGTAAACAAAATTTAAAAATACATAATTTTTTATGATTTAATCTATTAAATGCATCATCAACCAAGCAAAGATTATATGAAATTATAGTCTTTGTTTATAATATTCTGCAAACATTGAAAAATGAGATTATTTCATTATATCACTGAAATTGTTATTGGAAGGATTACAAGTGATTGCAGTATTACAAGTTTGGAATAGGGTTTAAGAAATCTAAACATAAAAATAAATGTTTCTTTAAAAAATCCATGACAAGAACCCGCTATTTTTTCTGTTTTTAAATAAATATTTAAACATGATTTTTGTTCTAAAATTTGTGTAATTTTAAAAAAAATTTGCGAAAGAAAAGTTTTTTTCAGCAAAAATATCACAATTGTAAGAAAACGGCTAATATTGATTTATAACTTTTATTGAAAGTAATAAAAATTTGCTTTCTATATTGTCTTAAATGTTAAAATTATTTTAATATCACATAGCTGTATATAATAGAAGTTAATAATATCATTTACACAATATATTATAAATATATAATATTTCAAGCAGCGCCGTGCTGTAACTTTTGGGGGCCCTGTGCAGAAACTAAAATTTTTTTTTCTTTCAATTCGTAGTAATTTATGGTATTGGAGAAGTTTTTCTAATGTATTTAATATTTGGGGCCCCTCAAAAATAGGGGGCCCAGTGCGATTGCACTTGTTGCACTTGCGATAGTACGGCGCTGATTTCAAGTATCGAATATACACTCGTACAATTCGAAAGTTTTGTGTTTTGGATATCCTCGGAAAAACTATGCCATGGAGCCAAATAAATTTGCATCAAAACGTTAAGTCTTAAAAAAATTAAAAATACAACTCTTTGTGTAGAATTCAAAAAACAATCATATTTTAAATTAAATCATTGTTTATATTATTTAAAATATCTGAAGTACCTGATTAGCATTATTCTTGCACAGGAAATAAACTGTTTTCAATAAATATGTTTTATTTCTCCAAATTCCGTAAATCTAAAAAATATATTTAATGAAATAAACCAATTATACACTGCAATATGCCAATGTCTTAAATTTCATTGGACTTGTAACTTTCAATGTCAATGAAAATTAAATAACGACAAGAATAGTAATTCTTAAATAAATATTTACTAGTATAAATAATTGCAACTTTAAAAAACTGTCTTAGATCTAATAAAAAATAGAGTTATTCATCAAAAAAGCTTATAAGTTAGTCAAATATAGCTTTAAAATGCATCTTTATACTTTAATTCATTACTTGTTTCTTGTCGAATCTTAGATTTTTTAATGAATCTTTAAAAAAAATAAATACTAAAAATCAAACGTGTATTTTAACATGCATCGATTTTTTTGTCGATATTCCCTTAAAAACAATCAGGCAATGAAATGGCTATTGCATTTCAAATAATGTATTACCAGATGTCGGTAATAAATTTATCTAATTATAATTGATATTTTCACAGTTCAAAACAGTCTATGTTGAATTGTTTCATCTTACATTAAAGGATAGATCAGTACAAGAATCTGACCACGTATGTCATCAAAGTCATTGACTAAAATGAAATATCTAGCAAATTCTATGACCTTACCCAGTTGTTACAAAGGATTATAATAACATTTTCTAGTTATTGCTCAACCTTTTGGAAGATAGTGGAAAAAACAAAAGATTTATGCCACGACTCTAAAATGAAGAAGCTTTGGTTATTTTAACATTGACGTCTAAGTCAATCCATTGCTTTTATTACTAGTAGTAATTACGGACACTCATATTTCATCTATCATGTATTATAAATTACTTTTATTTTAACAATGGTTTCTCGGTCAATACTAAATAACAGCACTAATTTAATCTATATCATGACATACGAAACTAATGTGTTCAATAAAAGCAATAGAGATATTTAAAATACTTATAATATGAATATTTTACAAAGTTTTTGAAGTTTTATTTGTCAATTGCACATAAGGTTGCTAACTCAAGTAAATTAATCATTTCATTTCATAAATACAAACTCAATTCTTTTTCATCTGTAAATTATATCACTATATGCATATAGTTGACGAATCTATAAAAGAAAAAAATTTAATAACATGAAAGTGTTATTTTCTAAGAATGTTATTTAAAATTTTTAATCTAACCTATAAATGGCACAATTAACTAATATAAGACTTGCAATATATAGTGAGTCTCTTGAATTAAGAAACAAATTAAGTCAAAACTGATCGTATCTATTTACTGCAAAAATAAGTTGCTCTGTATAACACTTATATTAGAAGTAATGAAATTTGAAATGTAAATATTCTATTGACCATAATTAATTGAAATATTACACGATATTATTTGAAAATTCAAATTATACCTTATTATAATAAAGCTTGTCATTATAAGTTGAAGAACAATGTATTGCTTCTTTTGTGATATGAATAGTTTTGTTTCTTCTTTTTTTGAAAATACAACTTGAATTACCAAGATAAAATTCAGCCTCTGCCCAGTTGCCAATCAACTTCCATTTAGATAAGTTTATTGATATTAAAATTGAATATCCATCATGACTATTGCCGGTGCAATTATGAATAACTTCAGGAACAGATTTGGAATCTTAAATCATTGGAAAAGAATTAAAGCAATTATAATAAATAATATAATTTACAGTCCGGGAAGACTAATTGTTACTACCCATTTATATAAAAGATAATCCATTGTTGATTATTATTGATTTTGAGTCAATTTTATCACGAGAAGCACAACAATGGGTCATTAAAATAAATGAAGATTGAAGAAAACAATTTTATAGTCGAAAATTCTCATTTTTGTGTTCAATCAACTTTAAATTTAAACCATCGTTTTATACAATAAACAATTATTATGTAATCGTGTGTATTAAATGGAAACAATCGAAATAAATTATTATTTATAAAAACCAATTTAAATTAAAACCACAGGAAAAAAATTAAAATTTACCTGCTATACATTCATTCAGAAAAATATAACGAATTCAATAATTCTTCAGTAATTTTTAATATTGAAAACATTAAGAAAATGGGATCTCGAAGTGTGGAAATTTAGTAATGCTTAGGGCAGTGGTTCTCAAACTTTTTTGATCGCGACCCAAATTTTTGACATTTCATGCCAAAAATTTTATTGCGACCCACATGACAAAGATTAATTTTAAAATAAATGTTTATTTAATGAGATGAATGTAGTTGCTTAAGTTCAAGTAAGTCATCGCGACCCACCAAAAATTCTTTCGCGACCCATAGTTTGAGAAACACTGGCTTAGGGGATAGAATCTAGATTTTTAAATATCGATTTTTTTTAAAAAATCTGTGGATCATGTCCATTATCTGCCACCTACAAGATACATGGGTATTATAAGAATTCTATTAATTTTATTCAATTATAAAAACATAAATAAACTAAATTATGATCTTCATTTTCAGCTGCGCCTATAGAGATTCTATATTTTGGGTATGCACACCCGAATCAGGATCAACAAAATTCAAAAAATGATTAACTGTCCCGTGCACAAACGCTAATTTTTGATTTATTCACTATTCATCACTATAAATAACTGTTCCCGGGCGGCATACTCTAGAAGTTATTGGCAAGAGAATGTTCGCAGATCTGTCAGGCACCACTTCTACATAATATTTTGCTGGGGTTGTGCTGGTATCAACTATCCCAAACACCCAGCTTTGAGTCTCAGCTGCCCTTCCCCTATTATCCTTTTGTTTGAGGCAAAAGGGGATCTCATCAATCTGGCAGACAATGCCAGGCCCGTCAAGTTTTATAGGATCTGCAAGTAAATATTCCTATGCAAGCCCTCGAAGCTTTGCATATACTGCACTCACAGACTTCCTATTTATTCCATACATCTGGGCGGAATCACAAACCTGAACAGACTCGGTCCACATTAACACCAAAGTCCATCAGCTAGTGATAAATGAAAATCTTAGAAAAAGACCCATTTCTTATACTTATTGTGGTTTTCTTTTTAGGGCATTCTTTGCTGTAGAAAACCCAAGAAACACGATCAATATTGTCTTTTCTTTCTCTTTCTACTATTAATTCACCACAACAAGAACATTTCATTGCTCTTCAGTAATTCTTTGGAACGAAGAATGGCAATAACCTGAGGTACTGTCATATTTCTCACAGAAAGCAACATCTCTATTCTGGAAGTTCGATTTGTCATGCTAAAAAGTTTTCATAATAATAAATAGATTCGCAATAAATAGATCTATAAATAAATAATTTTAAATTCAATGTTATGGGTATTATCTGCCATCTAGGTGGCAGATAATTGACATGATCCAAATCGGTTTACTTGTAAGTAAATTATTATTCACTACAAAAAGATAAATATTATAAAACAGGGTTAAATTAAATAGATTTGAAACATGTGCTCAGTTAAAACTTACATACATATGATTAAAAATGTATAATTACGAATCCAAAAATATAAGTTTGTATACTATAAATAATAATAATAATCTATTATTTTAAAATATAAAAATTAAATATTGCAGTTCACAAAACAACAAGAGACAATCCAGTTTAAAATTAACTTAAAAACTGTCTTTACGTGATGCATTCAATAAGTATCTGACTAAAATGGTAAAATTATATTCAATAATCTCATTTTATGTATCATTCTTTTAAAAATGTAGGTTTTATTTTTTGTTTTTTTTTCATTTTTTGGTTAGTTACAATATTTCAGTGTCTTTTTGAAATTTTGTAATAGCCATGATTTCTGAATTAGAATATTGCAGTGTAACGAAGTTCTTCAATTTGTAGAAGAAACCGTATACGGATGATGATGACTACTGTTAAATATTGGGTGAGGAAATTTAAAGGATAGCGCATATCAGTTTTTGAAAACAAGACCAACCAACATAAATTTTGTTATCTGTTGATGAAAAGTTAAATAAATTAATTCAAACCGTCGAATTACCAATAGAATACTATCAACGCATCTGAATATCAGTAATGGCACTGTATATGCAAGGTTAAAGTCTTTTGGTCACAGAAAACTCTTCTAGATTCGTCTCTCGCTAATGGGCTGGCGAAATGGTAGAGACGATTGGAGAGCTGCAAGAGCAATCGCCGCCCGTGGGAGCAATTTGGTGAGCATTTCCTTGCAAATTTAATAATTGAGGATGAAACTCCACTCAGCGTGTGGTTGCTTCAAACCAAATGTAAATCGGCAAAGTAGGAAGTACATGATGAGAAACCTTTCTTAATGATGAGAATAGAGTCAATTCATGGACAATTCATGATTCTTTCCACTTTTTAAGATAAAAAATGCATAGTTCTCAAGTATTTCGAGGTCAAGCTTGTATAGTCAACTTGTGTGAACTGTTAAACACAAAAGAAGAAAGGATCACAATTAAAGGATCACTTTCCATACAACCCTGATCAGGCACTTAGTAATTTCGGGTTTTTCCGACACCTCAAGTAGTATTTACGAAGGACAAAGTTTGACCTTTATATGTGAACTTTAAAGAGCAATTTTTCTGCATATACATTTGTTTGCATCGTCAATTTATCAAATTTCTTGTCCTTTACTAATCTATCTTTAAGTATATTTCGATAACAATTAATTGCTAATATTCCAAGACATTATTATATATTTGTCAATCGCTTACAGTACTAAAACTAACTCCAAATTAACCACATATTTGATTGACTTATTCAACTGATTTGATTTTGATTAAGTTTGTCCGTTATCAATATTATTATTCATTTGCGACTTTCTTGATTGTCATTTTAAATATACTAAAAAATAGGCATAAATAAATAATATAGAACTAATTATTATTTTATTGTAATTAAATTTGCTGATGTTACATTTCAATATAAAGTGATGATTTCTTAGTAGAAGCATTAATTAAATTTTAAACAATTAAATGATAATTTAAGCATTTCGCTGCGAATATATTTAATACAAATGAAAACAATTTCGACTATAAGATAGCCCTTGTCAATTTCCTGGAATTTTGTTTTTTCTATTTTCAAAATGCTTTTTGATCTTCTCTTTTATTTCCTTTTTTAACTTTTTTTCTGAAGAATTTAAAATTTAAAATCTTTTTAATTAAATATCCTAAAATTCAAAACGAAACACTAAAAAATTCTCTCTGGGACAATATGTCCTTACAGTATTGAAAGGGTTAAATCTGATATTTTTTTGAATGTTTCCATTGACTAAGATTTCGATTGAAATATTATTTCTTTCCTTCTTTGGTTGACACTGTTGGAGATGTCTGCATACCGAGGATTTTCCACCAGGATCTAGATGTTCTTTAACTAATTGGTGAAAGGTCCTGAGCGTTCTTCCATTCTATATTTCTTTGCATATTTTGGACGTGATGCATTAGGCAATGTTTTTCGAAAGCACATATCTTTCGGTGTCTGACAATTTTCCATTATGCAATTGTTTTCTTTTTTGTGTTGTTTTCCAGAGCTTTTCTAAATGTCCAAGATTTATGTGCTATACGAATTTGAAAGCCAGTGTGTTTAAATTCTTTCAGGATCGTGAAGTCGAGTATGTCACTGATAAATGGGATATTCGGAAAAAATATTTCTTCTTTGTTTGTGTTGTCTCCTTAGATCTTTTTGGGGTAGAATTCATTCTTTCAATGTCCTTACCTTGATATCCGTTTCTGTGTAGGATTTCATTAAAATTTAATTGCTGTTTATAGTTATCGTTTACTTCAGTACGATTCTAGGACTATTCGTCCCCGGACGATTCATCCACTTCATCTAATTTTATATTAGAAAAAAGAAATAAACAAATAAATTAAATTACAAATTTACTAACATATTTAAATCAAAGGAACTAAAAAAGAACTAAATAGATTTTAATAGTTGTTAACTGTGCGACAAATGTGTAATTACCCTAAGATATATAGACACATTTGTTCTTCCGTATCCTGCAACACTACGATTCCGTCACCAGCAGACTCGTACTGATTCCATATTGGTATTGGAAATGTAGATTGAGCCATAAATTTGTAAATTAAATTTTTTTTTATTTCTTTTTTCTAATATAAAATTAGTATTTTGGATGAACAGTCCGTAGATAAATCGTCCGGGGACGAATAGTCCACTGGATGAATTGTCCGGGGAAGAATAGTCCGGATACCTTCAGCACATCGATTGGCTATCCTTTGTTTCTCGTTTTTTATGCCGTGTAAGTATGGATGCGCTGATCTTTCGTTCATAAATATTTCTTTGCCAGCTAGTTTTCTGTAGAAGCAGTATGTTGGAGTGTCTGTTTCTATTTTAATTTTTAAATGCAGTAGATTGAGCGATCCATCTTCTTCCGAATATTCGATTTCAAACTTAATTTCTCGGTGAGCCACGTTAAATGTACGAAATATTTCCTCTACTTATTTTCTGCTTTTGGTAGTGATACAGATATCATCTACATATCTTGCGTAGAAACCGATGGATTGTATGGTCCTCGGTGTTTATCATTCCAGGTTATATATAAAGATGATTACTAACAATCCTGATATGCTAGAACCTAAAGACAGACCTTTAACTTTTTTATAGATATAGGTGTTCTCGAGGAATTTTGATGATATTCTCTTTATTAACAAGTTTTCTCTTAATTTCTTTTCTAATAGGATCTTTTAATAGCATCTTTTGATTCGATACATGTGTATAGTGACAACATCTAGACTGAAGGGATATTTGAATTCTATGTGAGTAGTTCTGTTTATATTTAATCTTACCATGAGACAGTCACGGCTCTGAAGATGGTGTGGTACAGTGTCCAATAACGATTTTAAGATCATTGGAAGGAGCCAACTTGTTTTAGTTGTTGATCCATTTGTGTTGGATACGATAGGTCTAATTTTGATAGCATGAGCCTCTTTATGAGTTTTTATTAGGTGGTAAAAGTTGGAAAGATCGGAATTTTTTATAACGAAGCCTTTGGTTAATTTGTTATTGAGGCCCATTTCCATACTTTGTTGATCTTCATTTCGATGGTGTTTGGTGACATGTGGCTAACTTTCTTGTATGTATCAATGTTGCCGAGGTGTTCGTAAGCAGCTTCACAGTAACGGTTTTTCTTTATTATGCAAAATTCACCCCCTCTTGTCACTTAGTTTAAATAAAACTAAATATTTAAATAAAACTAAAATAGTATAGGATAGAGCCAAGAACTCTACTCGAGGATACTGTATATCATTTAGTTATGGCAAAATAAATTTACTCGTATGAATGAAAATTAGGCATGTTTTTAATAAAATATTGAATTAGTAAACTAACCATCTATGTTGATACTGATTTCATAAAATGGCCTTGTTTTAACAAAACTATAGACTGTTGTTTGCATGGTAGCTGATGATCCTGCCGATATGTAATTAGCTATTGTTTGACTTTGAAACGACCCATCATTTGAATTATTAATTAACTGTAGTTTAATTGAAGATGAATTACCACTGACATTTAGATCAAATCGATCTAATGATATATTAGTCTAAATATTAAAAAAATAATCAAAATTAATGAGAAATTGTTTACAAACAATTTACACACAATAAACACAAGCTTTAATTAATTAAATATTGGGACCTTTATATCGTGGATTTTATTCCTCCGTAAAATTCAATTGGGTGGTCACTGCCCACGACCAATCAACATGGACTGTGTTTAGGTAGAGCGCGCACACAAGCCAATTCCGTCGAATACAGACGAGCTGATACTTTTCCAAAATATGTGAGTGTGTTATAAATATATAATAACAGAGTTTTCGAGTTGTTGAAACTTGTACAATGATTTGAGAATAAAAAAATTAATTTCTTTGAAAACCAAATCAATGCATGGCATATAAATTATTTTTATTATTTAAAAATTAAAAAACAATGCGTTTTAATTAAAAAATTATTAAATTTATTTTTAAGAACTGCAAATATCACAAATTATGGATATTTATAGATGTGTCACAGCACCAGAGTTATTTCCGAATTCACACGTCGAGCTTAAAAGGATTCTCCATTACTGTTCTAGAGATAATAAATTCTGCAAGGCGTTTTATAAGAAAGTGTTTTTGTAATCGATAATTCATACATACAATAAGCATGTAATTGTATTAACTCGCAAAAATTGTGATTCTTTGAATTTACGAAGTATTCCAGCTGTTTGGAATAATTATTTATTGAATCTAAAGTTACACGCTTCTGCATTGATACAACCTTTTCCATTTTGGGTTGATGATCAGAATGTCAGAAGAAGCTTTTCCTTGCAAATTGGATACCTTATACTTTTCAATGATCAATGATCAATTCAGTCAATTCACAGAGCTTAAATATAAAAAACATTAATGTGATAAACCTTTAAAATTCGTAAAGTTTATTTATTTTAAGAATAAAAACGATTATCCAAATAAATTAATACAACAAAAAACAGACAAAAAAGTAAAAGTCAGCTTATTACAAGGAAATATTGTTATTATATTTCAAACAGGTAAAAAAATAACTAAAAGGAAAAAAAATATTTCCGAACCTGAAATCTTATTTTTCTTTAGCAAACTAATACCCAAAAAATAATGTAAATGTTTTCTAAAGAATATATGTGTAGTGTGCTACTTCCATAAACGTGGTGCTTTAGCTAAGTCCCTGAACTCGACAAGATTAAAAGTCAAATCAAGTTCAAATTTTTATTACTGTTACATACTCCAACAATAGCTCATTTCTCAATATATAATCCATTTTCCTCAACGCATCTCTTCCAGCGACGAAGAAGTTCCAGAAATCCAATTTTCTTTAGTTTTCTGTTGATTAAAAATGGTGGGCTTTCAGATATTGTTTGAGAAAACGGAATAACAAAAAATAACTGGAATCAAGATTCGGATTGTATGGAGAGTGCTCAACAAGCTTGAAGCAACACTCTTCTGTTGTGGTCGTGGAGTGGTTCGAAGTGTCAATTAAAGCGTTTTCATGCAACAACCAGAGAGGCAGGTTTGGAGACTTGCGCCGACGCTTCCGCACATCACGCATCATTGGGAGTTCATAGTGGCTTTACGATCGGAGTTTGCGTGGGACTGATTCACTTAGCATCTATCTTTTTGTCGGAGACATAGATGTTAATGGGAGTCTCACCTTCGGTCACAATATTTTGAAAGGCATCGCCATAGTTGTCATAGAGTTTCAGGTTGGATTTGCTGCAAACCAGGGGATAAGCACCCATTTCACCACTAATGAATCTGGGAACAAAGCGCGAGTAGAGTTTCTTGATGGTAAAATCCTTTAGAATGACATAAGTAGAGAAAGTACTGATGTAGAGACGTTTAGCCAGCTTACTGATGCTGATTCTGCGTTTAGAGGGAGCAATTTTCTGGCACAATTGTCATTTCTGATCGGAAATTTCATTCTGTCTTCCTTCTTTGTCTTTGTTGAAAACCTACTGTATGCCTCATCTAAACTCTCCAATCCAGCTGTTGAACGGGCTGAAAAAAGTTCTGGTAGACCCGCTGTAGCTTTATTCTCAATGCCTTTCAGCACAAGGAATTCGATGACACTGTGATATTCGACACGATATAATCTGCGCGAAAATAACAAAACTGCTTTGTTTTTTTCACGTAAGAAGCAACACACACGCAGCAATGGTAAATATGTAGTCACTGAGGTGACCGCAATTTATAGTAACAATGTCACTATTGCGATCATTCTATTGTAGTCCGGGGAATTTTCTAACGCACCACGTATGTACGTTTTACAACTTTCCTAATGTCGCTTGTAGATAGCGCTCGCTCTTCAACTTCGCAGCGAAAGGGTTAATAAATTATAGTTATTAATAATTATTAATATATAATTATTAATAATTATTATTATTAATAAATTATAATAAATTATAGCCCACATTTATATAATAATTTTGGGAAAATAATAAGGTATATGAAATACCAACTTACTAGAATGTTCACTTTATCATGAAACACGGAACTCAATGCGATCTTCGAGTTTGTCATTGGATTCTCGGTGAGAATAACTAAATATGAATTACTATTTAAATCCATATTATGACTAGATTTGAATTCGATATTTAGGGAAACATTTGGTAAGCTTTCAATATGCAACCAAGTAATTGTTTTATATTTCTTTGCTATAGGTTTTAGATTTGATTGAACATCGTAATAACAGGTTCTTGTTGAATCGATAAAATATTCAACTTTTATATAGGTTTTGACAATTTCATTTAGAAACTTTGCAGAATTGCATGTATTTTGTTTTCCTATCTAGAATAAAATAAATGAATATTAAAAATATACTTAATGAACTGTTAAAAAAATTCATTAAACCTCTTAAATAAAGATTCATAAACTGTATCATAGAATCAAGCTATTTTTAATACTCTCAAATTGTAAGCTGTTTTAGCATCGAATTCTAGTCATTT
>CAUHTR010005592.1:0-26641 GCA_959609185.1 Schmidtea polychroa | reverse complement strand
TGGGGCTCAGTTACATCTGAGTCTGAGTTAGACAGATGACTTCTATCTACTATAATATAGACCAGGGTCGGCAACCTATGGCACACGTGCCAGATTTTGTTCTCATTTCGTGTCCACCAGTTTTTCTTTATATAGTTTGCTTCTCTTGTGGCACTCCAGATAATCAAGTGTTTTTCCATTTTCTTTCTCCTGCTTTTCCCGACTGTTCCATTTTTATCTCTGACAGCTGTCAAGTTATTTTCTCTTTTTCCTTTTTGTTTGACCGCTTTCTCCCACCAATTACGTTATCACTGGCAAGCTGTCGAGATAAGGATATTTTTTTTCCTTTATCCCCGACTTCAAAATTCCTTTTCCTTTTTGTTATAATTAATTAGTACTCACCTTGGTTTTTATTTTTATGTTTGATTTCTTTTGTTTCCTTCCTCTTCCTCATTTCTCATTTCTTTTTGCTTCCGCTTTCTTTTCTGAGTTCCCATAGATCGTCCCGTTCGTCATGGCGATCTTTCCCAGGTAATTTTATTTATTTATTTCTAAATTGGTATTTAAGTATCCTCAACAAAAATATAAAAATTATCCAAATTTTGAAATTTAACTTGTTTTTATTTAATAAAAGCTATTAAATTCAAATGTTAAAGTTGACTAATATTTTCCTTTAAATATAAAAACTAAATTGAAAACATTAATAAATTGAACTTAATTCAAACAAAAACTCTTTCAAACAATTTAAAACAAGAATAAACAAGTAAAACAAAAATAATGATTGGAAAACTTTTAAGCATCTGTTCAAATTCAAAACGGAAACTTGGAAAATATTTGAAATCAATATCTGATAAGCTTCATCAACGAAAAGATATATTTTTTTTTGTTTTAAATTTATAATGAGTAAAACAAATAATTAGTTAAATATACAAAAAATATATTTTCCTCAAACTCATTTGATAATTTCCTGGTGAACTAAATAGAACGAAATTAAATTCTGAAATATGATAATTAAAACAAAGATTATAAAATTTATTGAAAAATATTATAGATTTAAAATTTATTACATTCAAAATAGAATTTATTTTAAAACATTTTAATTACCCTAAAATCGCGAGGATAAACCGAATTTAAATTTTGTTTTAAAAATCACACTTTTTGCAGATAAGCCGCACTCGCATATAAGTCGAATTTATATATTTTTACAGAATCACTTGACATTTTTTATAAAAAAATTGACTTTATCTGCGTGATTTTAGAGTAAATGAAAGTGATGAAATGGTTTCTTGACCCTCCTTTGGTTTTAAAAGTTTGTTGTTTACAATAAGTGATTTTATATTTCGATTTCATTAATACAGTACGGAAATGTATTGGGTTTTCATTAATAGGTAACAGTCAGCTGACTCCTTGTGTTCTTTAATCAATAAATAACAAACTCGCTGTTTCTATTGAATAAAACAAGCTTTATAAGTGAAATATTTCTATAAACAGTATAAACAGAACTGGAGCTGAAAAAGTAAACTATGTTGGATATATTTAAATTTTTGTCGGTGGGACTAGATCTTGATCCACTTCTCGTGTTCAGCAATCAAAGAAATAGAACTCAAGTGCCAACAAAATCTTTGCTCTTGTTCACCTTCTTTAATTAATATTTCTAAGTTTAATTGCTTTCTCTTTATTTAATTCTGCTAAGTTATTATAATTTTTCTCCTCTTCGACTAACTGGCGCTTTCTGATTTTTGCTTTCTAATTATATAGTATTTCACTCATTATTAATCTTTACCTTATCTGGCTGGAGAATTCTCTCTCGATTATCCTAATTCCCGGCAACCCATTCATCTGACAATTTGCTGAGCATCCTTTGATTAATGGCTTTCATTGAAACTTAATTAATTAATTAATTAATTTGTTTTTGGGTCCCTGATTCTTCTATAGACCTCTGGTCAATTTGAAATTATTTTATTCATCTTCAGAGTTTCATTTGCACTGGTTACCACTTTTTTCCATCGAAAAATATTGAATTTTACTATTTCCAAATTTTTAATCAATTTTAATTGATTTTGATAATTTGTAAAATATTACATTTCTGTTTCGTATCTTTTGTATAATCCCAGCAAATATAAAGTAAGATGGTTAAAATGGTAAATCAGTCAGCTTTAGTGGAAAAAATTAAATGATATGCTGTCTTCAAAATGGCATTATTGTTTAATTCTGACTAAAACGGGTAAAATTCTGCAATGAAGACCTGCATGTAAAAACATCTATGAAATAACATATGGGTAATTGTAAGTGGAGTACTCCAAATAGAGCTATAAATTTATTAAATTTATTATGAAAAATTGTCTATTAATGGTAAGATTTTTAATAAAAGACCAAAATTTGATAAAGTTTACAAAAGTAGGTAACTTATCAAGGAAACTTTTAATAAAATTCACCCATTGGTTAAAGGTTTAATGAATAGAAAAATAGTGATTTTTGGCAAAAGATTAAACTCAGATGTACATATGAGTGTAAAGGAGGGAGATGGTCGTTAAATAAAAAATTAATATTATAAGGAGAAATTTTAAATAATGAATTATAATGAAATATGATAATTATGATAAATAATGAAATATGACATTTTAAATATAGATATAAAATAGTTTTAATGATCAAAGTTCACTCTAAGCTGCGGGCGTGCGAGACTCATGCAAAAATTTGCATTTCTACATATATTTAAATAATGGTAAATAAAAAAATTATAATATTATAATTATAATTATAATTATAATTAATTATAATTATATTATAATTATAAAAAATTAAATTACTTAAATTTTTACTCTAACAGCGTTGACACATCAATAATTACAGTTTTATTCATTTAACTGAAGATCATAAAAAAAATTAATAATTAAAATGTTTTCTTTTGGCATCCTAATTGACAGTTCATATATAATATTATAAACTATACACACTATAGCGTTGGTTTGGTTGTATCTTCTACTTCCACCTTGTTTTTACAACTTACAAGCAAATCTTGCGAGCTTTGGCGGCTGCAAAATCTGTAATAAGTTCATTATTGTCAAGATCCTTGGCAACATCATTCTCAATTGACAAAATTGTTAAGTTACTGAGCAGATCTTGAATCATTGTTGATCGCATATAGGTTTCAATAAGTTTTAGTTTGACAAAATTATAAATAGGTTTTCAACTCATAATCTGGAAAATTCAAAATCAGAATCAAAATTAAATTAAGGATAGTCATAAATATTATTGAAAATTTTATTTTGGTTTTAATTATCAATATTATTATTATTATTATTATTATTATTATTATTATTATTATTATTATTATTATTATTATTATTATTATTATTATTATTATTTATTATTATTATTATTAAAATGATGATTTCTTATTTAAAACAATAAAGTGATAATTTAAGCCTTGTGCTGCAAATAATGTATTTAATGAAAAAATTTTCGACTATAAGATAGTTATTGTCATATCTCATATTCGAAAGTTTTTTTATTAAATACATTATTTGAAGCAAAAGGCTTAAATTATCACTTTATTATTATTATTATTATTATTATTATTATTATTATTATTATTATTATTATTATTATTATTATTATTATTATTATTATTATTATTATTATTATTATTATTATTATTATTATTATTATTATTATTATTATTATTATATTATTATTATTATTATTATTATTATTATTATTAGTAGTAGTAGTAGTAGTAGTAGTAGTAGTAGTAGTAGTAGTTGTAGTATTACAATTATTTTGACTATTATTATTTGTTATCATAATATTCACTGTCGCTATCATTGGCACAACCTTGGCATTAATACAGTCTTATCGTTATCAAACATCCTAAAAGACGATTTTGTATAATCACAAGTATTCTGAGATATAGATAGAATATTGAAAAAGGACATAAAAAATTCTGGTCTCCGTTATTTCAGAATTTTATAAATGTTTTAATTTAATTTTAAAGCAGAAATTTAAAAAATCATCAAATTAAAGATTAATAAAAACTTTTATAAAATATTTGATTAGAAAACCGAATAATTCTTGTAATTAAAGACATTTAATTAATTAAATTAAATTAAAAATAAAATCACATAAAAATTTTCAAATTGAAATAAGATATCAAGAATAGAAAATAATTTACCAAAACAGTAGGTAATTAAAAAGGAATTGTCCGCGGGTCTCCTCCCAGATTCGAGTGAAATAATTGAGGATTAATTGTTGAATTTCTTGATATAAAATAGTCGGAAAGAAGAGTTTTCAAAGAAAGTTTTAGAGAGGTTTCAATGCAATAAAAATAGATATCAGACGCTGAAAATTCCATATAATTTGTACTAACAATAATGTTACAAAAATCATGACATCAGAGATTAAAAAAAAATTACAAAGTATCACAGCGATTACGTAATACACCTGGACAATATTTATTCCGTCGCTCGAAAATTTACTTGTCTAATTGTTGATAACAGTGATTTTTGTTTAGAAAAATGAAGACACGAATATTGTTGGTAGCAGTCATCTCGGTTCTCGAAATGTTTCTTTTCAGTGATGTCATTTTTGGATTCAATTCGTTGACTCCTGTCTACAAAATTCTTGGAGTTTTTTCTGAATTATGCAACCAATCAAATATTAACGGCAATGTGACGACTTGCATAAATCAAGATATATATTATGGAAATGCATTTGTAGTGTGGATTTGTTTCCAGTCGTTATTAGCTATCCCTGTGGGACTGATGTTCGACAGATGCGGAGTCAGGACGACTCGAATTATTGGATGTTTGGCCTTTATTATAGGAGCGACTTTTTTTGGATTGGTCGAATTTAATTCATGGTTTCTTTTCATTGCCGGTTGCATATCAGCCTTTTCTTCTCAAGCTATAGTTCTTTCAAATATGTCTATATCCGATAGGTTTGGAAGTAATAAAAACTTGATGATATCTACACAAACTGGATTAATGAGTGCCTCTTCTCTAGTTTTTGCAATTATCAAAATATTTTTCGATTTAGGAGTTCCACTTTATTTATCATTTACTGTGTTAAGCTGTCTGGCATTCATAATTATTATTCCTTCGACGTTTACATTAGTTGAAACGACTCCACAAGAAAAGATGATAGGAGTAGAAATTGAAGTATTTGACAAAAGTGAAAATCTGGAAAAGGATGAGGATTTTGTTTCTCGGCGACAAAAGTATTTACTGCAACTTTATCCAAATATTTGGAGTGTATTGAGAAGTAGGAAGTTTCTGACTATGTTAATTTCATTCACCTTGACTGCGTACAGATTTATATTCTTTCTATCACAAATGGGATCACAGTTGACATTCTTGTTCCGATCAGACATCAATTTAATTACTCATTTAAAATCGATGTACACAATTTTCTTTTTTGGAGGAATCTTAGTGTCGATTTTCGTCGGATTATTATTGGACTACTTGCAGTCCAGAATCGTTAGGGAGATTCAAAATCAGTCATCTGTGAAGCCAATTAATGAATTGTCAAAAGAATTTGACAAAGTCTTTGTAATTCCATTTTTAATTTGTCATTTCTCTTTATTGTTGGCCTCGTGTTTAATCGGTATTGCTAACCGATACGTCTATTATTTAGTGTTTATGATGTTCTCAATCTTTAGATCTTTTAATTCAGGACTTTTCGGATCTTATCTTTGTTCAATTTTTCCAAGAAAATATTTTGGAACGAGTTTCGGCGTTATAATTCTTGCAGCTGGGATGCTCAATACAACAATCATATGTCTCACAGAACTCGCAAAATATGAAGAATATTCTAGAATTATAAATATGGCAATGATTTTATCCCCAATTTTCGCTTTAATTCACCCGATCTCTCTGTATTTTTGTAAATAAACTATTTGTATAGATGTTCGTTTTATTATTTTATTTGCGCATCATTTGTTTATTAGTTGTCTAATAACCACTTATTCAGAAATTAAAACAAAAAAGATAATATTATTTTCGTTAATCCCACTTTTTTCTTAAGATATACATGGTGCGTTCAATAGGTATCGGGTCTAGGTGCTAAAAAACCAACAGTAATGGTATATAACATAAGAACAACGGCGATATGTAGACTTTATTTTTTAGTATAAGATCCCCTGCGGTTCACACACTCCTTTCAGCATTGTAAGAGTTGCAAAAATACAGCAGTGTTTTAGTCAATTTTCTTTCGCGAATGTTTCTTCATATGACTTAATAGATAAAAGTCCCTTGGTGCAAAATCGAGACTGTAAGGTGGGTGATCTAAAAGGACAAATTTATTTTTCTCAATCATTGACATTTTCCCGCACTTTTGTGGATTGAGGTGTTGTCTTGGAAAACCCACAAAGTGAGGTCACGTGAGTTTCAGCGATTACGTCTGCATCTGTCCATGAAGTTACTGTGGCAGGTTGAATTAATTAGCAGATTTTTTCAGCAAAATTCGTACAAATTATGTTCGGACAGTTTGGTTCCAAAAAGGATCAACATAAATGATTTTGATGACAATTTTTAGCTCTCATCTTCCTATAACTAATTTTTTAGGAGAATTTACATTCGCTTGACTCACACTTTGTCTAATGAACATACAGGAATAAAGAGGTTTCATTTACAGTAATATTATTTCTGAGGAATTGTTTATCATTTTCATCAAAATGAGAAGATTTACCTGACACCATTCCTTTCGGTTTTCACACATTTTAAAAGTAAGAAAACATGGAACGAACTTTTTTTCTTATGCCAGATTTATTCAGGAGGGCATGCATCTCCGGTACTCACGTTGAATTGTTCGCAAACTGAAATCGTAAAAGTTCATTCGGTAGTAAATGTCACTGAATATCTAAATACAAATATAAAGAATCACAAATGGAAACTGAACAAAAAAATAATTTCAAATTTTGTTTTTACTGGATAAGATAATTTTGAGTAATTTTCGTTCCAGACTTAAGTCTTTAAAAAGTCTTTAATTCTAGATGTTAGTTTGATTTAACGGTGCTTGTGTGTTATCGCCATGACCCTTCTAGTCGTTTTATTCGTTTATTTTTTAATAATAATAATAATAATAATAATAATAATAATAATAATAATAATAATAATAATAATAATAATAATAATAATAATAATAATAATAATAATAATAATAATAATAATAATAATAATAATAATAATAATAATAATAATAATAATAATAATAATAATAATAATAATAATAATAATAATAATAATAATAATAATGAGTAAAATAAACTAGCGAGTAAACTAGAAATAAACTAGTCGAATTACGTTAGAACATTTATATTGTTTTGCTTTATATACTGATATATTTATAGGTATTACTAATTGAAATTGTATAATATGGAAGTGCTTTAATTACCTGGTAAAACGTGTATTTTTTTAATTGAATAATTGAATAAAAAACTTCTGCAAGTGTTTTTAAAATCTTACGAATTGTTGTAAATTTCAATTAACATAAGAAAAGCATAAAAATTACAATGGAATAACATTCGCTTCGTTATATTTTCGTCTCAATTATAATTTTGCTATGCTAACTCCTAAATGATGAATGCTAAACTAAGAGTAAAGCGAGAATAAGTTCTTCTGAAGACTTTATTGTATTATTCCAATTCTTAAAGTGATGAAAAATAAATTAAGTATAATGTCGGTATGAAATTTAACTCAACATTTTAACCCTTTGGATACCGGCGTGACCTATGGGTTCAGAGCGATTTTCTCTAAAAGTATAAGGCACAGATCAAATGTTTTTACATCATTATTTATAACTTATAATAACGAACATTTTGAGATATAAAACTAATTTTTATCATATTCTGATCGTCAAAGTGAAATAAAACATTGAAAAAAAAATTATGAAACAAATTATTTGATAGAACAACTATCGATCATATATGGGTAGAAAATCTTCATAGGAAATCTAAGTAGAACATCAGTATCTTTCTAAAGAGTACAACATACTTTTGAAAAATGTTGAATAATTTTCTTTTAAATTTGAATAATTTAGAAAACTCTGAACCAAATTTAGCTATTAGGTAAAGTTGGTGTAAGTCATTTCAAAATCCCTGTCTAGCTAAAATCCGATCACTAACACATTTGTAATGGAAAACAATTCATATCTGAAACAGAGTTTAGGGAGAATAATAAAATTAAACAACTTTCATTAATGATAATAACATCGCTAAATTTTGATTCAGCACACAGACAAGCTGATGAGATGCTCAAAGTATTGTTGGGGTTAGCGCAAAAACCAAAAATTCATATATAAAAGGAAAGTATGACAAAAATGGGTAAAAGCAGTAAAAGTATAAAATTAATTAAAATTTACTAAAAATCAAGTAAAAGTGTGAACAATGAACAACGGAAACGACTATGCCAGCTGTCAGAAATTACCTGTCTATCAATACGGAGGAGATTCAGTCGAATTCGTTGATTTTTGGCAGACTATTACATGTATGCTACAGCTTATGGATGGAGCCAAGCAACTATGGTACAACGGCTACCATTGTATTTAAATAGGAGCAGCGCAAGAAGCATGGCAGCAGATCGATAAACGACCCATAGCAAATGATTGGACGAGATAGAAAGATTCACTAGTAGCCAAGCTGATCTGAGGAGATATAAAGAGAATGATGCGTCAGAAGTTATACAGTCGAGTTCAAATGTCAGATGAATCAATAAGTGAGTTTGCATATCATTTAACTACTCTTGCAGAGAAAGCGTTTGAAGTGAAACCAGATCAAGAAAAAGTGGCAAAGCGAGTTAAAGAATTACTCCAAGATCAATTTTTGACGGGAGTCAAAAAAATTAATCAAAAAAGCTTTATGTTTTGTTGATTTTGGAAATTTTGATGATTTGATTAGAAAAGCCATGAGAATCGAAATGAACCTCAAAACGACTCAGTCAACGGCGGAATCATTTGCAACTATCAGTGAGCCAAGAGATAAATTAATAACCCCAGTCAGTGATAATTTGCTCCAAAGGTCAACCAGTCCATCTCCCAAGTTCAGAGTGAAATTTGAACCAAGAAAGTCAATAGCCAGTCCAAATGAGGAAAGAGAAAGATCACTTCAATGTAGTTTTGCCAAAAAATGGGAAAACGAAATTCCAGAAGGACAAATCATAATCTGACAACATAGCTTTTGCGCAAACGGATGATTTTAATGAGAAAATCGAAAATGAGATGAAGCAGATGAGTAGACTCGAATCTGACGAGGAATTGAGTAATTGAGAATTGATGTATGAGTCGCAGTCAGAGGGATCAGAGACAGATTCAAGAGGGAAATTGGATAAAGACGATATAGAAAAAGAAAAAGTAACAATGATTTTGCTGAGGATCAACAAATTTATTGAAACAAAAGCAACAGAAGAATCCAAAGTAATCTTATCGTTAAAGGAATTGAGTCAATTGACAATGAAAATGTGATGAAAATATTTGGAAAAACGTATCGAGAAAATACATGGTTAGATTTTATGTTAGATTCATCCCTACGTAAGATTTCCGTAAGTATTGAAAGGTGCAAAAAAGGGTTGTATTAAGTTTGATGGAATCAGTAAAAAGTGTATCAAAAGTATAATTGTATTAGTCTTTTTTTGTATTGGGTGTTTAACTTATTTTCAAAGGACACGAAAGAGTCAGACAGTGATACCGACTTGCATAAATACCCAACAGTATACATTTGTTGGGTAATTGGGTTGGTGACAATGTTTGTAAATTCAAACTTTTACTCTAACGCCAAAGGGTGTTTATTAATTCACAATTCAACACTCTCGAACACGATAAGCTTTTATTAATATTCACACTGGATCGTACAAATTTCAATTACAACCAATTGACTATAAACCAATTTACCACACAGAGCTTATTTCGACACTACTTGAAGAATAGCTTTTTCTGTAACCACAACAATAATCACTAGCCATTAACCACTCAATTACAAGGTACTTTGATCCATTGTTCTCTTTGCTTTGACCACAAATTTATTTACTCCACTTCAACTTTATATTCAATTTTACAAAAGATTCTCGTCACTTCTTGTTTCACTCTCTTTTAAACTCTGTTTAATTCTCCCTTTAATGGTTCCTTTAAATTCTCCCTTTGATTCTCCTTTTTAACTCTCGTTGTCTCGGTTTTTGTCTCTAATTTTTGTCTCTAATTTTGTTTCATTTCTCGGTCAACAGTTCTGTTTTATATAGCCCGTTTGATTTGTGGCACTAGTGACAGATTTTGTTTTCCATTTTCATTTTCTTCTGTATTCCCCGCTACGTCAGCCTTATCTCTAACAGATATCGAGATATGCCCTGTTTTTTACTTTTCATGTTGTGCCGACTTTCCTTATCTTTGACAGGCTGTCAAGATACGGCTTTCTACATATTTTTTTTCTGCAATCTGAAATTCCTCCTTCGTTTGTACTTTTTAATTAACAATGACCTTTGTTATAATTTCTTGTTTGTTTTCTTTTATTTGATTTATCTTTCTCATTTTTCATTTCTTTTTACTTCCGTTTTCTTCTCTGAGTTACCATAGGTCGTCCCGTTTGTCATGACGATCTTCCCCCAGGTAATTTACTTATTTATTATGCTATTTATCATTTAGGTATCCTCAACACATTCATTACTAAATTTCTTTTTAGATTATATGAAAAGTTAAATCTGAAAACAAGTAGATCACCTAGTACAAATTGTAACACCTACATAAAATACATAAATTAGTTTGATGGAATGTGACGATGTGATTTTGGAATAGATAAATAGAGTTACGATTAATGATGCCTGAATTGTATGAGTAGTGGGAATGCAATTAGATAAGGTGCATGTGACAACAGCGATAAGTTGATCATTTATTAATTCAGAGAAATATGGTAGACGTACAGGACCGGGCCAAGCCGCAGTCAATCGTCGTAACTGGCAGGGCCTAAAAATTGAAAGCACCTGGTTCCAACCAGATGCAATGAAGCAAAAGTGTAAACTGGTCGAACAATTGCAACTACAGACCACCCAAGGAAAAGTAAAGATCAGAGCCTTAAAGGTTTGTATTCCCCAAGTGGAGACGTAATCAATTCAAGATTTAATAGACCGACGTCACTGGAAAGGTTCAAGAGCTTTTCCCCGAAGAACGTCTTAGTTCACGAGAAACGGATCCCAGATTTTCAACAGCACGGTCGGAGAAGAAATGCAAACCTGAAAAATGGAAGCGCAAGGGACCTCGTGGTAGTGAATAACCATTAGGTTATTGCGGTATTATCTTAGACACTCTCGAATCGACAAAAAAAATGAATAAAAATAAAATATTTTGTATTTTTACAAATTTCTTATGGAATTCCAAGCTTTTATAGAACCGAGTTTACTTATTAATTTTAATCCAAACCTTACAATAGGAAAAGCGGAGCATCGAAGTCCTGGTGAAAGAGGTTAATTTAGATCTGAGAGGAGTCTAGGAGCAGCCGCGTAGAGGGCGGAATAACTGTTGAGTTCACATGTAGTATCTTGAATTTTGAGAAAAAAATTTATTTTGGCTTGATTTTCTAGTTTTTGGACTACTCAATTGACCAACATTGGGACCAAAATAAAGATGGATAATTACCTTTTAACGGTGGTCCACGAACCCACTCAAATGCTCATCAATTATAGTGTAAAAAAGTACGTTCACTTTTCGCGAGTATTCTACTATTCGACACAGTTCCAAGGTTGATCACTCAACGGGTTTCGAGTGGTAGAGCAATCTTGTATTCTGAGTTGAGTTGAGTTTGTGACAACACTATGTGTTAAAATTAAGATGACCTGCAACCCACGACTTTCATAAACTTTAGTGTTATTTTTTTATAATTGTTGATAGAGTACTTGCTGGTATGTGGAATTATTCTTCTGATAATTACCTTCGGCCATCTATTCAGCACATAATTATACTTCATGTATCGCACTCTTAAATGAATTGTAAAATAAACTTACCTCATATATGATTTAACTAAAAAATTAATTTGCGAATTCACGAAGTCACAACATTTGCTGTTATCATTATCATGACTCTTACATGGTTGGCTGAAGGTCACAGCACTCACCAAATAAAAAGTCGAAATCAAAGATTTTACAATTAACCGTATCTAAAGAACGACGTAAGATGAAGTAGGCGTAATAATCTTAAATTTCTAAACCCGTGCTAAGGTTCGAAAATGTAATAGAAAAGTGAAATATTTGATGGAATTTTTTATACATTTAAAAACGTGTAATCATGTAATATGTCTATGAAGAATTGGGAGACAACATCCCTGAATCTCTTATTAATTTGCAGAACCAGGTGAAAGTCAATGGATTGTGCAACGACAACGCGCTTATAGTGAAGTAGACGTGCTAATTTGTGAAACCTAACTAATATGTAATTAATAACAACCAAACTAATGTAGTTGTCAAAAATTTAAGTGCAGGATTTACATATAAGTTACACAAGTGTTGGGGTTGTTAAATTTAAAATTATGTAATTAAAAAAGGAATATTGAAAAATTTAACATCAAGATATTAACAAATCATAGAATTAAAATTTGAAAATTGGGTCAAACGCAAATGAGATGATTGGGAAAGCCAATGCATGAGTGGATTTATCAGATTATGTTTAAAGTGGTCGAAATTGTACTAAAACAGAGAATCGTTAATTAATTAAGGTGGTGGGGTATAGGTAACCAAACATTTTTCCCTTTCGTGCTGTTTCCAGCCTAACCCAAAATACAACCGTGTTTTACCGCTTGATACCCGTGAGTTATCAACGTTGGTACTGTACCAAGTGGGTGAGTGCTCGCAAGAAGTGAGCGCATAATTTGCACTATAATTGTCGGGCACATCTTTGGGTTCACGGACTATCGATAGAAGATATGCGTCCGGTTTGCTCTGGTTCTTCGTCTTAATTGTTTTCCCAAATATATTTACTAGTTCTTCATCAATCAAACCTCAAACATACCAGAATGTGTACCAATTTATCGAATCATTTATTTCAGGTACATATCTAATTACAATCGCTTTACGTTCGAGATGTGTTTTGATTCTCCCTCTGTCCCTGCTCTTCTAATCTGAGCCTCTTCAGCTTTTCTCTAATGTTGCGCCCCAACCGCTTACATTTCGATCTATTCGTCTGGACCGGTGGATAAATTTCGGCCAATTCCATTGACAGCGGTCGGATTTGTGCGGTTGCCGCCGCTTCGATGAACCGCTGATTCAGTTGGGTCTCTAGTGCGCGTACTTGAATTTTCAGAGCGTAGATTTCTATTATATCTTGATCTGCTTGGGACTGAAGCTGCTGAATTTGAGTCGTCCGTTTTTTCATCTCGGTCGGGCTGAACCACGTACTTTCGAGCTCCCGGCATCGCCCTTTAAATTTCGCGACTCTGGCCTGAAGGCCTTCCACCTGTTGTTGAGCTTGCTCCCGGTGCATCCTTAGATTTTCGAATAATTTGAACAGTGAAATTTAAAGAAATTGTAGATAGCTAAACACATATATACACGTGAAAAAAAATAATCATCTATTCGATATCAGCAGTTCGATCTTTTCTAGGTTGCTGTACTTTTACCGGACAGGGGAGTCAAATCGTACGTGACGAATAAGTTAAATGATGTTGTCTATTTATTGGTCGTCAATCCCGGAATCCCAATATCATAGAGAAATCAATGAACTAAATACCATATTATTTTATTGATGGGAATCCATTCAAAATCCAAAAAAAATCATAAAGGAAATTAATGAGATAACACAAACTGTACAATCACATTGGGTCACTAGCAAAATTAAAGATACGTAATAGAGAGTCAGCAAGTCATTATTAAGTTCATTGAACAGTCTTCTGAGGCCTTCCTCGTCTCTTTGGGGCGCTTCTTCGACTTCAACCTCCTCAACCGGTGTTCCTGTTGCCTCTGCTCGACGTTGGGCTTCAATCATCCGGAGCTTGCTTTGAGCTACCTCGATCGCTACCATCGCCCGGTCTCGGGCCTCCACCAACCAATTGTCGTCTGGTTCCGTCTTCACCAACGCCGGGGCATCGGGTTCAGGACCGCTTCGGATAACCGGACCGTAATTATCCAAATCACGACCTCGGTTTCACTCGTGGATCTTGTACCACACGTATCGAGTCCGGAGTCGGATAATGGCTCTATCGTACTGCTCTTCCTAGTTGTCGCTACTGGGTTGAGACATTTCTATAATTTCTTAAAATTATAATTCTGTTGGTTATCATATTATCAATAAAATTCATTCTCAACTCCGAGGGATCAATTTAAAGTCAAATGTGATTATTCTCTTAGAATCAAGCTTTCAATTATTAGGAACTAGATTCCGAATGCTTAACCCTTGAAAAATCGTGATAACACTGCCGACCTATTTCACACAACGAAGGAAAATCTAAAATTCTCTTTAAAGTACTAGTTAGTGATCAAGTGACCAAGGGGGTGGGGGGGGGGGGGGTTGGTTGCTAAGAAAATTACTAATTTACATTTTTGAATTGAGTGGGCGACTAGATGTTTTGGGGGGGGGGGGGGGGGGTCATTCATAAAAATTTACAATTTATAATTTTAATTATAATGTAAATTAAATATATATTAAGATAAGTTAATTTAGTATATTTAGGTGATAGTTGATGATTATATAAATTATATAAATGATTATATAAATGATTATATAAATTATATAAAAAAAAATATAAAGAAAATTTCGACTACACTTTTACTAGTAATTTAGGTTGAATTAGCACTTTTGGTTAATAATTTATGACTACATGATCTAAGGGGTCATCCATAAAAAATTTTCAACTATAATTTTCTAAAGGTAATCTAAGATAGTTATACCCATTAAATAGTCTAAATAAATGTTTTAAGGTAATAGTTAATGATTGTAGAGTTTGAGGAGGGGGAACTAGAAAATTTGTAATTATTCTTTCTAAGTTGATCATAGATTTATATAGGTATATAATTTGAGTTTATTATTGTAATTACTGTTTCCGGCTCTTCTGGAACTTAGGAGGGGGTAGTTGAAAGAATTATAAATTTTTCTTTTTAAGTCTACTATACTTACATATACTTTATACTATCAATATTAACGTCAATTTATTCATTATACAGATTCAGGAAGGTAGTTAGGCAAAATTTAAACTTTTATAAAATTTTCGGGTTTATTTTCAATCTATAAAATACACATAAATGTAGATAGTTTGTGTCAGTATTCGTGACTTCAAATTGAGCTCCCTTATTTCTTGAGGGGGTTACTTATAACCAAATGTAAATTATACTTTTAGAAATTCCAACATATTCGCCTATACTTTTCATCACTAATATTAATGTTATTTGGATTGTGATATAACTTGGGGGGGGGGGTGTTTAAGCAAAATTTAGGAATTAAATTTTTATGACTTTACATACAACCTAAGTTAGTATTTTTAACATTAGTTTTGATCATTATGGAACTTGAGGAGGGTTATTTATGGAAAGGTTCCAACTATATTTTTAAAGAAATATAAGTTACATATATATATATATATATATATATAGTAATTCAATTTAGTGTATTTAGATAATAGTCGGTGGTTATTTGATTCGTAGGGGTAAAATAAATAATGAAAATTTTTAAATTTCGTTTTATAATTTAAATAGGTATTAGGACAGGGGTCGGCAACCTTTTTTGGCCGCGGGTCAAAATTAACCAAAATGCGAGTATTAAAGAGACATTTGGGTCAGAGATATTTTCGTATTAAAACAGCATTTTAGTAAATAATAAGATATATTTTATTAAGAAAATAATTACAAACATAGTTGAATAAACTTTATTTATAAACTTTCTCTACGATATCAATAGCTCCTCTGATGTTGAACTTGTGACGTCAATTTAGTCAAGTCTGGTTTATAGTTAGTCGTTTTAAGTCGAACACAAGCATCTGAATTTTCAATAGTTAGTCTGCTCCTGTTTTTGCTTAAAATAAATTTCATTTGTAAAAATATTTGCCCACATTTATAAGTGGACCCGAATGTGGACAAAATGGCAAAGCCAATTTTTTTAATGATGAAAACCTCGTAGGAAGTGATGCCCAACATGTTGATATTATGAGAAAATGATTATCTTCTGTATTTTCCAAATCGTACCGCAATTTCTTGAATTTATCGGTCCATAATGTTGAACTTTTAAAATCAATCATTTCCAAACTAAAATTGTCAATTCTTAGATATTAAAAATACTGCAAATTTATAATATTTTCTTCTATCACATCGGGCTTTATTTTAAATGTAAACATTTCTCCATGTTTCTTAAGACTTTGAAACCGAATTTCATATTCAATTTTAATGACCGAAATCCAACTTTCGAACATATCTAGATTGCGTTCATCGATATTTTCTTTTTCATGTTCCCTTTTTTACAAGGGAAAGAAATAAAATATTTTAGTTTTTATGTCAGTTTCAAATAATATCAATTTTGAAGTAAAACTCTTCCATCCTTCATACATTTTCAAAATTGTGTGGTTATTTCCTTGGAGTCGTACATTGAAAGCATTATAATGGTTCATTATGTCTTTTAAGAAAAAGTCTTAAAAACCATTGTTTATCATTGAGTTCGAGATCATTTTCAAATATTTCGTGAAGAAATATTTGTATATCATCAAAACACTCTACAAATCTATTAAGAACTTTGCCCCGACTCAACCATCGTATTTCAGAATGTAATAACAAATCTCCATATTTCGATTCAATTTCCTCCAAAAAAGCTTTAAAGCGCCTGTGTATTAATGCTGATCGCGCTATTATCGTGTTTACGATCTTAACAACTTTTTCCATTACATCCTTAAGTTGTTGTGTAGATGCCTTTGCAAATAAATTTTCTTCATGTATGATACAATGAAACGATAAAAGTGAACGGCCAAGTTCATTTTCCATTAGTTTTACAAATCCAAAAGTTTTTCCTCTCATACTTGAAGCACCGTCAGTTGAAATATTATTGCCCAGTTTTGAAATTTGTAAGCTCTTGTACTTGACAAAAATATCAGTACCTTTGGTGGTGTCATTCATTGAAGCATTCATTGACATTCGAGCTATTTATTGATCCAAATCTAATAATTATTGCAAGCCTACCAATACTATTTATGTCGGTACTTTCGTCAACTGCAATGCTAATTATGTCACAAGATAACAAATCATTTTTGACCTGTTCATCAATATTCTTGGCCATATCTTCAACGCAACGCTAGACTGTTCTAGCTGATAATGGCATTTCTTTGATTCTCTTAATTATTTGTTTTTTATTTGCGAAGTCATTAAATAAGTATTTGGAACAATTTATGAATGCGTTTTTCAAAAACTCCCCGTCTGTAAATGGTTTTCCGATGGTACCATTGCTAAGAGCTGCAACAAAGCTGGCAGACGTAGCGTGATTGTTGCTGGTAACAAAACTCTTTAAGAATTTATTTTGTTTTCCAAAATTTAATACACGTTTAGCAATGTATTCAGATTTATCTTCATTTTCCATTTCACTACATCTTTATGTTTTGAAGAAAAGTGTCGCTCAATATTATAAGTCCTGGCGGTAATTATATCTGTACATAAAGTACATATAAATTTGTCACCATTTTCGATACACTCATACTTTACTGTCCATACATCTTGAAATAATCTCTTTTTTGTTTTTTGTTTGTTCATGGTAATTTTTTAAATAATACTGTACTACACGTGCTATAACTATAACTGACATACGATTGAGATAACGACGCGCGTGTACAGGAATGGTACAATTTGTTCGGACATGTTGCTGCGTTCCGCATACTATCGGCCAATTCTATATCCAGTCAGGCAGGGGTGGGGCTTTAAGTGATATTTTTATATGTTATACTGGACTCAAATTTGGTACGTTCATAACTTTGCGACAAAAATCTTTTGGGAAAAGAAAAAAATGTTTGTATATCTTATACTTTATTTTCGGAACTAAAGTGGGTCACTTGAAATTATCAAATAGGTCACTCTGTGACCCACGGGTCATAGGTTGCCGACCCCTGTAATAGGATATTCTAATTTTGTATTTTCAGGTAATAGTTGAGGGCTATATGATTTGGAGGGTCAGTTGTAAGCTCTACACATTCTATATTGACTTGCTTATACATATTTTAATCATTAATATATATATATATATATATATATATATATACAATTTTAAGGGATCTTTTTAGAAAAATTATAAATTATGACTCAGCTATGAAAGTTTAAACATATGATTATAGGTGATACTGAATAAAATTATTAAAATAATATTCAGTTGACATATAGTTTAGGGGTTTTGTAATAAGAATTTTGATTTATAATCTCTGAATTGCCGATGTGTATATCAAATATTTGGAGGAGTATCATTACTATTAATTTAAATACTGTAAAATTCGAAAGGTTTTTCTTAACGATATTACTTAACAAATTATTTAGGACATTATGAAAATTATGAATCTGAATTCAATATTCACATAGGTAGGGTTAACTATTAGTAGGATTTTTTAACTACTTTACAAACCTTGGATAATCGTCTACATTGATTGTTAATTAAAGAATAAGTTTACGTCCTGAGTTTTACTCTGATTATTGGCCTTAGTGTAATGTGGTGAGTGAATTTTGGGTGTAGAATTTATATATTGATTATTAGTGAAACAAAAGTCGATTAAGGAAAATTGCTTGTTTTCGTGGCCACACTGTGTCCACTACGGCAAGCCCTAATGTTTATGAAGTCGACAATCTACTATCGACGTATAATACTACAATAATATTCAGTCAAATGGAGGAAGTTTATCGACTTAACTCCATGGCAGTACCATGAAGTGGTGCGACCTCCGATGACAAAAAAAAGAAATTTATAATAGTAATAAGTGAATGCAGGCAGTGGCCTGCATTTGCCAAGGCTGTGGGCTCAATGACAATGGTGATTTTACTTTCAAATAAGACCGTAGACTGGCTTAGTTCGTGTGTCTGAATACGAGCACTACGACCTGAGTCACTCTTGGGGAAAATAAAAAAAACATTACAGCAATATTAATATATTAGAATTATAATAATACAAATATAATCGACAAATCCTTATTATTGGTTTGACTTGGTTTCACGATCGACAAATAAGGTTTAAAAACTTTTGGCATAAAAAGATTAAATTGTGTAAAAAGATTAAATACGCGTGTATGCATTGATGCAGTAAAGCAAACTCGAATTCTTTTTAATTCTAGAACATTCTATTTTCGATCTTTAACGATTTTAATGGCAATTTTGGTGCCATAATCTTTATTTTTTAATTATTTTTCGTTGAATTTGCCTCCATGATGGATTTGGGAATTTCCAGAACATTCCATATCAAATTAAAGTTAATTTTTATTTTAGAATCGTTCTTTATGAATTCTTTTTTTGGAATTTTTATTTTTTAATTTAAATTATTTATTTTTATTAACTTTCATTGTATTGAATGGCTTCCATAATGGATTTCGCCATTTTTATGAATTGTTCTGGATTTTTGTCTAGAATTTAACTTTTCTACAGTTTTTTGACTTTAATTGAGTTCGTTTTTGTATTTTTATGTTTCTCTGTTATGTTTGAGTCAATTTCCTGTAATACTTCTTGCATTTGTTTGATTTTATTTTTTAATTTAAATGTTTTTATTTTGCTATTTTTCTCCCTTTTATTATTGTTTATTTGATGTTATATATTTTCTATTTACGTAAACTTACTGCTAGGCGTGCATGTTATGTACAACCACATTTTGTCACATTTACAAGATTTTGGATCTAGGAGTCAGTTCTAGCCCAACAAAGGGAAAACCCGACCTAAGTAAATAAAGTCGAAGCTAGAAGGCCATTATCATTACAGCATGAGCAATGGCAAAAGATAATCACAGGGAAGACACACGGCGGACCAATTAACTATTTCCTTCAACGACGTGAAGATGAAAAAGGTCGCGAAACAATGATTGTCAAATAGAGACGAATTGGTGAAACCGCTATTAATCATTCCGATTATTTTAACTATATAAAGGAACTCAAATTTAGAAACAAACGGTATTTTGATTCAGGTAGGGACAAACAAAACGAAAGTATGTAAAAGGAAAATTGTTGTAATTAGAACATAGCGAAGAGAAAAATGATTTAGGTGATTATTATTGTAGAACCAAAGCGGTCACATCGAGTTATTGATTATTTTTTAGAACACATGGAATCAGAAGCACTGACTTTAATATTTTTTTGAAAACCCAATACAGCCTATAAATATGGAAATTGTATTTCGCAATACATAAACAATTCTCTTAATATAAAATATTGAATTTTTGCACGATGATAGGTCCTTCTCACCAAGGGGTGAAAGTTATAATTGCGGCAATTCTGCCCAAATGTAAATTCGTCCCCGAAGAAGGATGGCTGACTAATAATGAACATTACATTTATTATATAGCATTTTATATGAATAAAACGTTTTAAAGCCAATGTTAATTCCGCTTTTGTAGAAACAGTTAACTTTTAAGTAAACTGGAATTTTTTTTAGAAAGAAACAAAAGCATTTGCTACAATTAGCTTTAAACTATATATTCGCGACTTATAAATTTAATTAAAACATTAAAAATCTAAATTTAATAAAACTTAAATTCAATGGTTATTTTTAGTAGTTTTAATTTTGCAAGATAAAACTTCTTTTAAAATATGCCAATTAAATTTATCCAAAATATTTTTTTTGCTTAAATTTTCATACTTATAAAACAAATTCACATCATTAAACCACTTAATATCTATCCAATGTTATTATTTAATAATTATCAACATTCTGCAACGCACTGACTAAATGTTTAAGATTATCCATCATTTCATTACATTTTTAATATGAAAAAGTTAAGCTTAAATAAATACAAAAGGTGACTATATGTAAATTTCGTGTTTAACGTTTCACTATGCAACCTGCATTTTGATACATCCTTTATTTGATTATCTAATTAAATTACATTATTTTTAAAAACCGGAAAATTGGATAATCTTACGTGTTTACAACGTTGAGATAGAGTGATCCAACAATCTCTTTTGTTAACACAATACTTCTTGGACCAATTAATTAGTAGTTTGGTTTTCTACATTAGACAATTGTTATTAGAAAATTGGATGAAAATTAATTTTTAAAATGGTTCTAAGTTAAGATAGTTTTTGCTAGTGCAAAAGATTTAAGATACCTGAAATTATCGACGTTTCATTATGATAATTTATTAAAATATCGGAACACTATTCCGACTTTTCAACCGATTCGCACATTAGAAGCATTATCTAAAGTTACGAAAAAATAACAAAAAATTAAGTTAAAATTTTCACTTTTACTCTTGACCCGATCAATAATTACCTATCAACATAAATAATTGAAAAATGGGTGATCTAAAATGTTTTCAATGATTATATTTTATACAAAAATGTCTATAAATAAACTATTATTTGCAATCAATCTTCAATTCTAACAAGTTTCTTCACTGAAATCGAATCAGGAAACATTTTATGGTAGTGCTCTAGTGGTATATAATTTGCAGTTATTACTCTTCCATCAAATGATCGTCCGTGAAGAGTACTTACACACTTATTAGCTACATAGATACTTGGACATTTCACATAAATTTCACCTCTTGGAGATTTTCTATCAATATGAACATGATAAACTCCTCCGAATTGATTACATTCCCCAACTACATCATCCTGAACTTCTTTACAAAACTTATCATCATGAGCATCTTTCACATCAAACATATTGGACAATACAAAACACTGTGAATTAATAATTGGAGTTTGAACAGCATTAGCTTTAGGCACAACTTGTAATCCAGTTCCAACTGCTAATTTAGCCATTAATCCTAATCGGTCAGCAGCAGTCATGGAAACACCTTGGTTTTCACCAAATTCATTCAATCCTCCTTCTTCAACAACTGGAGCTATTTTCAATAATTGCCCGGCTAAATTAAAATCATTCATTTGTTCGACGACATTTTTAGCATTTTCTCCTTTTCTAAATAAAATAAAAGCTGTGCCTAAAGATGTCCCACGTATATCTTTCATTAATCTAAGCTCATCAATTTTACCATATGGAGCAAAAATTTCTTCAATCATTTGTTCATTAATTTGGGGGTGAAGATTGGATACACATAACTTAGTAGGTCCCCTAAAATAGATATAGCTACTATTCATAGTACCTTCTGCAGCACGACACTTTTCCGATGACACTGTTCTAATTTGTATAGGGACACCCATAAGTTTTTGGCCGTTTAAATCTAAAGCTTTATTAACCGATTCTACATCCCTAAATTGAATAAAAGCTACCCCTCTCGATTTACCAGTTTTATTGTCAAGTACCAATCTAACCACATCCATCTTTCCAACCTGAACAAAAAAGTCTTCTAAATCTCGAGTTCGTACTCGCAGGGACAACTGCCAAATATAGATAGTTCGAGCATCTTTTTCTTCCTCTGTTAATTGCTCAACAGTTCGGCCATCAGAACCTTCTTGACGACGGCCTCGTGATGCAGATCTTTTACGTGGATTTTCCTCTCTAAATTTTCGGTCCCGTCGATCTCTGCTATTAGAACGTCGACGTTTACTTCTAGATCTTGATTTGCTACGAGATCGCCTTCTTCGTCTTTCCTCTGGTCTTTTAGATCTCGAACTGTGATAACTTCTAGATCGACTTCTTCTACGGCTTGACTTTTTATGTCTACTTGATTCTTCAGATATTTTACTCATTTTATTCTCTTTTATTTCTTCAGCTTTTCTTCTATCAACTGGAGCTTCTAACATCTCCTCAAATTCTTCAAAATCAGTCATATTATCTAAAATACAAAAATAATTATTGCATTTATCTAGCAATGAATATATAAGTTCATTAATACAATTTAACTTATATCTAATTTAATACCTTAATGGCTTATAGTATTGTAAACAAATTCAAAAATTAAGTGATTATAACAAATTGCATGGACGATCATAAATTAATTTGGAAACAACATTTGTGCTTTATTTAAATTTCAATGTTATTTCTGTGATTTACTATTAAATTTTCCTGAATTTATTTATCAAAATATGTTTTAATTTTATTAGAAAAAGTTAAATGTTAGAAAGCTAATTTATTTTTATTTCATAGATGATTTAAAATAAAGCTTCAAATATTGACAAAATTTGTATAATTTCCTCAATGTTTTCACCATTAAAAAATGAACCATAAAAACATGGTTTTTGGAAATCTATATTTAACTCTCTTAATTTCACTCAAAACTAAAATTATAGACATAAGGTTCAAACTTATATAACATATTTTAAATCAGAGGTTCCCAAAGTGTTGGATATCGAGGGCCACTTTAGTGATACAGTAAGAGCTTGCGGGCGTCAAAATCGCTAAGCCTGAGCTTAGTTTATAAATTTAAAGTCTAAAAGTATAAGACTTACTTACTTGATATATAATAAGCTTAAATGAAAAATTAATAAACAGTAATGAAGTGCTTGAATTTAAAACTAGAAATGTACCGTATTTATTTTCTTATAACACACATTTTCTTATAACACACAGGCTTTAATATTATCGTTCAATACTTTTTTAATTTGTAAAAACACTCAACTTTTAAACCCAACATGGTGGGTAAGAAGAATGCATCTGGGCGCATTTCTACAAAAGGATTCCACACAGTAGAAGTAAAACATATGAGAACTGCATATACGATACAATTTAAAAAGAATGTGTTGGATTTCTATGATGTAAATGGTGCGTCACAGACAGTTACCAAATTTTGGCCTGATCTAAAGTCATTATCGCCAGCTCGTGAAGCCAAAATACAGTTAATATATCAATGGAGAAAAAATAAAGACCGAATAACAAAACTTGGGAATATGAATAGGGTCAAGAAATTGAAAAAGATCCGACCACTAGGAACTTCCTCGAGTCTTTCATCTGAAGTCGAAGACGAACTTATTTTCTGGGTCCGAACCCTGCGCCAAAATGGTGTCTATGTAACCGACAGTATACTTCGTTCTAAAGCTCGCCTATCGTGCAGACAAACCGATGTTAATAATTTCTTAGCAAGCACTGGGTGGCTAAAAACCTTTAAGAAAAAATATGGCTTGTAACTCAGAGCCAAATCTCATCAAGGACAAACATCCATAGTCCTTCCAAATCCGGTAGCCACTCAGTTTGCATTAGACGTCCGACAAAAAATGATTGAATTAAATGTAGATTGTGTTTGGAATGCCGACCAAACGGCTGTTAATTATGAAACAATCCCCGGAAAAACCTTAGATAAAATAGGTTCCAAGACAATATTCATACGAACAGCTGGGAAAGAAAAAGAAATATTTGTCAGAACGATAAAGTGCAAGAGCTTGATGTTTTGGTTTGAAATTTCTGTGTAAGCTGCGAAGTGAGATAAATTTCCGTCCTTTAATTGTTTTTGCAGTAAAATTAGCTTTCTTACAAACGATTTCACACTGTTCACAAAGTAGAAATAAACTTTCCACAGCCTTGCAGTTTCAAATTAAGTTCGTTCAAACGTGAAGTGATGTCTACTAAAAATCCTAAATCAATCAACCAGCCAATATTCTGTAGCAGACCTAAACAATTTTGTTTATTTCCTTTCGATTCTTTTTGATTTTTGTTTTTATTAGTCAGAAATTCAGAGATTTAGTTTATGAGATTAAAAAAACTTTTAGTGTTGCATCTCGACTTAACCATCGAAGAGGTGTAAATAAATCACATCACCAAAATCTGCTTCATAATCTTCCAGAAATGTTTTAAACTCGCGATGATTCAGTCTCCGTGATTTAATAAAATTTACAGTTGTTATAACGACAGCCATAACATGTTCCATCTTTAAGACGTTCGTTACAAGTGCTTCTTGATGTATTATGCAGTGGTAATAAAAAATATCTCGTTCTTCTTCAGCAGTCAGTGGCGGCTCGTACTGAAATATTTTGTGAAAGCAATAAAAAAAATTCAAAAAAAAATTTATTTATATAAAAACTCAATTCTTCTAGTTTTTCTACAAAATTCTTTAATTACTAAATCAGAAAAATTGTCTTTAGTAGCCAAAAGTTCTTTTTAAAAGATATTAAAAATTTAAAATATAGAATTTCTCAAAATTGAAATGCAAGCAAGCTGTCAGTAGTATTTTTTTAATCAAACCAACAAGACTAATATTTTTGCTAACCATTGACAGAGCTCCATCTGTAGTTCCAGTGAGTGATGAACAGTGAAATTTCCTTTCTTCGATGGCCGTGCACATTGCTTCGAATATATTTGTTCCTCTGGTTCTTCCTTTTAAACTACACAGTTTTAGGACATCTTCAACAACTTCAAAATTGTCAGTTATACCACGAATCACCAATATCTGTACTTTCATCCATTGCTAGTGAAAATGCAACAAACTTTTCAGCCTTGAGTTGAAATTGATTTTCAAGATCTCGGCGTGTCATAGTTTGACTTGAAAAATTGATTTCTTTGAAGGCATTTCCTTTTTCGGGACACACTTTATCTACCACTTTTATAAGACAATCCTTTATAAATTCACCATCACTGAACGGTTTACATTTTTTTTGCAATTTTATGAGTGACAATGTAGCTGACCTCAGTACTTGCTTTATTGATTTTACTAATCTGGGCTGAAAGTTCAGTTTGTATTTTTGCCACCTTTTGTTTTCTCTGCTCGCCACCATAAGCAACATATTCCCCATGGTTGGCATATTAAACAAATTATCTTTTAATTGTTCTCAATAACAAAATAGTCATTAGTCCAACTTTCTTTAAACTGCCTTCTTTNGGCTCCATTATATTGAATTTCCACCCGACCACCGCTTTCCTTAGTCACTCATTATTTATTTTAACCGCGCGACTCTTCAACTCTCTACCACTACATGCTTATAGTTACTAAACTATCCAACTATATTAGTAATACACATACCATTAGTATCCGACTTCATAATTAGCACCGTTACCTACCTAATGTTATGTTATCCGTAACTATCGCTTCTTATATATAATGATACGAACAAGTCAACCAAGAAAATCTCCAATGATCAACAAATGATTAGATTAATGAAAAGTCAAATATTAAAATTTCCAAAGATTAAGAAATTATTTTAAGTTACGAGAATTTGAACTCCTACTCAGTGACGTACTTGAAAATCTTGTACCCGGTCACAAATAGAACGGCGGTCCTTTATATATAACTTATGTACCACAGTTGGAGACTTCCCTCATTGCAGGTCTATAATTACGCCCGTAGTTTCAATAAAAAGAAAAGATAGATATTAAACACGCGAAAAATCTTTTAATGCACTTTTCAAGACCTTTGACTTTCTAACCATACTGTGCATATCATTATATAAAAATTTATAGCAGTGCATTTTATTTATAAAATTCGGCGGAAGTCATTTGAAGACATCATCATCGAAGAGACCCAAGCTATATCCTGTCAAATGCCTTTAAATAAAAATCCTACATCAACCACATCAGGACAGTACGGAAGGCCTTATTGTAAAGTTAATTAGTACACCCTGATCTTACTTGAGTCAAAACGGTAGATAATATTACAAAAAGTACTAAAGCAAAGTTTTTACGGTTAATAACCAGAATAAGGAATAATTGATTAGATTCGGTAG
>CAUHTR010005591.1:0-26642 GCA_959609185.1 Schmidtea polychroa | reverse complement strand
GAAGAAAGAAAATTTGAGAAAAGCCGAATAAGATTTTTAAATGTTATTACTTCAAGTAATTTAAATATGCAGTTATATTTTGAGAATCAGGAAGCAGATAATTTGTTGTATACAATAAAGAAATATGTACTAAACCCGAGTCCCGAGATACCTCACGTGATTCGGGATTCACCTTATTTCAAAAGATTTGATCAGATATTGGTAAAAGACAATATGTTAATAACAATACATGATGATAAGCAGAAGATAATAATTCCGCAGAAGATAGAGTCACAAGTCGTACAGCATATGCACAAAGAACTCTGTCATTTAAGAGTTACGAAAACAACAAATTATATGAACGATTATTTCTTTTGGATACACATGGTAACCGATTTACAAGATATTATAAAAAAATGTGATATATGCATGAGAAGGAAAGTTTTGACAAGTAAAACAGCTGAATATTTAATTCCTAGGGTTATAATGAATTCGATGGAACAAATCGCAATCGATTTTGATCATATGAAAGAAACCAGAAACCGTAACCGTTATTTGGTAGTAATAATTGATCAATTCAGCAAGATGGTTAGTTTAACGCCTACTCAGAACCAAGATGAAAAGTATGTATATCGTGTACTTTTACACAATTGGATATACAAATTCGGTAAACCAGCTTAAATTGTTTTGGATAGAGATAAGGTTGTCGAAGGAAGTCAAATCAAAAGGTTAGTTGATAATTTTAACATTGAATGGATATTTACTTCGCCATATGATCATAAGTCTAATGGTTTAGCAGAACGGGTAATACTAACAGTTCGTGATATGATCGTGACATTTTTGAGTGATGGTCAAACTGGACGACATTATGCCAAAAATTGAATATTACCTAAACTCAACAACACAGAATTCTACGGGATTTTCGCCAATGGAAATACTATTTGGAAGAAAGGTTAATATACATGGAAAGAATTCATTCATAGATCTTAATAGAGAACAGGTATTATTGACAGCACAGAATAATGTTATGGTAGCGTCAGATAAAATGAGATCAAGAGATGCAGATAAGAAAGTCATCGGCATTTTGAGGTGGGTCAAAGAGTTCTAGTAAAAATGGATCCACATAAGAGATCAAAACATGGTAATTTGTTCGAAGGTCCTGTAAAGATTCTTGGTTTTCCAACGGAACACCAAGTTGAACTAGAATACCCAGATGGAAAAAGATACAGAAGAATTGAATGACTGAAAGAGTATCACAGTTCTTAAAGAAGGGGAGAGTGACAATATTTAAATTGATATATTGTTTAAATATTCAGTTTTTATAATAAATATATATTTGAAAATAGCGTGTTAGTGTTACTATTATAATGTGAGTACCGATTTTACATATTATTTTCAAAAGATTTTTTGTTAACAAACGTGACATTTTTAATAGAATTTTTTTAATTACTTATTTAAATTAAAATAATATAAACCATTTATTTATTTTTCTATTTAAATTATTTAATTCATAGAAAACGTTGACTAGTCGAAAATTAATGAAAATAGATGATATCGCAAATGAAAACAGATGAAAATGAAATATACTGTTAAACCATTTAATATATAATAACAGACTTGAAATATTGTAAAAATTCAGCTATAATTTGAATAAAAAATGTAATTCTCTGTAATAAACTTGAAGAATTGTCTTTTTATAAATTATTTATTACATTTTATGAATAATAAATTATCATTTGGGAAATATATTAAAATTATATTATCAACTATAATTTTGAATTTATTATTTAGCCTCACAAAAAATATTAAATTGGTCAATTCAATAAATAATTAAAATTAAAAACAGAAGACTCAAAACTATTTCTTTAAAACTTTTAATGAAATAATGTATATATTTTAAATAAAAAGGTTCATTTTGAAAATTAAATATTTTTTATTTAAAATATCTATGAAATATATTTTATATTATAAATGTTATAAAATTGAGCTTTGTTCGGTTTGTGCATAGTTTTTGTTTTAAATGTTGAGGATATTTAATAATGAATAATATTATAAATAAATAAAATAATCTGGCGGAAAACCGATAGGGGAATTGGTATAACACTCTGGAACTTGGAAAAGAGAACGGAAGAGGAAAAATTGAGAAATGAGATGGGAGGAGCAAAGAAAATAAATCAGACAACAAAGCAGGAGAAAGGTCATTATTAATTAATAAGTGCAAGAAACAAAAAGGCATTCCAAAATGCGAAAACAAAAAATAAATCCGCATCGCCGAGTGTTCAGAGATAATGTGGGAGATAGAAAAAGTATGGAAAATGCCAGAAGCAGAAATGAAAAATGGTAAATTATCCCGAATGCCGAACGATCAGTAATAATGCAGAAGCTTCACAAACCATGGAAAGACAAGAATGAAAAAAAGAATTATCATGATTCACGGGCAAGTGCGAACTATAAAAGAAAAGGTCTCATTGATAGGACCAGAATAGTTAGTCGCGGATAATATTTAGTAGCGATGAAATATTAGTAGTCAAGGAAATAATTCAGAATCAAGTAATAGAGAAAATTTGAGAAATTAGATGGAGAAATTGGAAATCGAAAAGAAAATATTGGAACTATACGTCAAGCAAGAGAATTCAATTTACCAAATTATTGAGTCAGATCAGCGGCCGGTGATTGTTAAGTAGAGCTATTCCTAATGTAGAGTTGAAATAAGCTATGTGGAAGTACCTAATTGAGTGCTTAATTGAGCGTGTTATTATAATTCGTGTAATCAATTGTGATAATCAATAAAGGTTTATATTGTTCGAAAATTGTTATTTTGTGGATTAGATAAAACACGATTTGGAGTCAGAGATTTGATTGGTAACTTTTAAATATAACTACCAACCTAATACCCCAACATAAATGACTATCCAGCAGAATGAAATCTCTATCCAAACATGTTCACAATTTTGATTAAAAATAACAGAATTATAATTATGATAAGAGAAGCGCAGTAATAGCCCGTAGTGGGGTCTGAGACAACCACTAAAAAAACAATAAAGCATTTGCGTGCATGTTAAATAAATTATGCTTCTTAGGTACAGGATAAACTGGCACTATTTATACTTGATAGCCCTGATTATAAAGCATAATAAATCGGGCAAATTTTCAAAATGTAGCATACAAAACTAATTGGTTAAAATAGATAAAAATATGAAATAAACAATAAATTTTGTTCAATATTTACCGGCGGCCCATTATTACATTTTTTACTACAGTTCATAAAGCTACCAACTGAAAAAAAGAAAAGAAAGAGATATTTAAAACTTTACATTCAAAAAACATTCTTGCACAAAAACATTACGTTTTAACTATTCAGGGCAAATGTCTTTCAGTGAGAAACCTAAATATATAAAATACTTTAAAATATAAAACACATCATAAGTATTTAGTAATATTACCATAATCATGCCATAATTTAATCACTTTATATGTAACAAATTATCCAATAAAGTTGCCGTAACAAAAAGTAACTAAATATCACATAATTTATAGAAAAGTATATTAATAATCTGTGAGCTATTTTATAGTTTTATAATTATTTTTTATCATACTGATCCTTTCGGATATGTAAATAAAACTATTTTACAACTTTATTTTACACATTTTTCTGAAATATAGAAAAAAAATTTCAGTTGTAGTTTGCTGAATCCTTTCTATGAATAATTTTTCAAGTAATACAATATTTTAATCATTAATTTATGACATTATTGTAAATATTACTGGTTATACAATATACAGTTTGATCTATAGTCATCAACTCACTATATCTATTATGTTGGAAATTAAGTATGCGTTTTTTAAAAGAATATTAAAAATTAAATAAAAACCTTATTAAAAAATTAAATTTTATAAAAATAATATTATTAAAAAATTTATAAAAAAGTTGAATTAAAAATAAACTTGGTATTTTTAAGTTTGTATTTAATAAAGTTTCTTGATTTTCCGAGTTATTAATTGTTAATAAAGAATTGATCATATTCTTGGAAAATTGTGGAATTGTGTTTTTATAACAAAATGAGAAATTGTGATGAAGTTTCAATTTAGAAGATTCACCAGGAATTCCACAGTTGCGTGAAATTTGAGAATCAATGCGGCAATTAAATCAACCAGTATCGCACTGGAATGTCGTTGAATTTAATTAAAAAGTCATGAAAATCATAATATCAATATTGACATGTAGGTGTCGGGGACTTAGTCACGATGTTGAGGTGATAAAAATATACATTATTTTAAAAATAACTATAACTAAGGAGTTAAGGTTGCTGGGAAAATGTTGGATGAAGTCAGACTAGGGTCTCGAGAAAAATGTCCATGATTATTTCAAACGACAAGGCACCCATGATACGAATCATGTTGGTAATGTGCAATGCCGGTGAAATCTATAGAGCAGGTGAGCCCCTGTGGTAGCCTTTCTAGTCGGGTTCTAGACTGCCAGTGAAAGGACTTACGTCTGAAAAAACAATCTCTTTCCTTCTTGAGGTCCTAAAAGAGGTTGCAATGTAGTGAAAGCATGAGAAATTAAAGAGACTAATGGTTCTTGCACGTCACTGGATTGAAAATGATGCTTATTATGGTAATAACTAATATCATTATTTTTCGTAACGAAACTGAAACCGGTTACATTCGAATAACAATTGTATGCAGACGACATTTAGAAACATTAATTTTTTGAAAAATTGAAAAAAGTTCCCCCACCTTTTAATTTTTCTTTTTCACACATCACGCAGTTTGACTATCAGTCTCAAGTTCACACTGATTTTTATATGACGTTCTAGACTGCTTTTAAGCACAATCCAGTCAGCTGTTTCCATTTGTTAATAAACAAGGCATTTACAGATGGTTGTTAATTTTATTTTCTTTGTTTTGATTATTTTATATAAACTATCTCGTTTTCAGTGCAAGATTGCAGGTCTTACAAAGAGGAAGAAAATTACAAGACATTTAATAACTTTTAAAGCACAAGAAAATGTCTTATAGAAATTCAAGCAACAGTGTAAAGTTGGATGAAGAATCTGCTCTCACCTTCTAAATAGAAAAGGGATCCAAGGATTCCATCTGTTGAAAAAATTACCAATCTCACACGGATGCCGAAAAACTGTCAAATTCTTGGAAACTTCACTTTTCTGTTCAATAGCGAAAAACGGCGACTGGATCGAATCAAAATTATGATTACGGATATAAAATTGCTCTGTAGGGAAATTCTAGACTTTACACTATTATTCAGCACACTCATCAGAAAAAAACTCAATATGATTGATTTATATGACAAAATCAAAAAGAAACCGTCTTATAAATTCACTGCAACACTTTCTCAGTTATTTGATTGCACCGACGTTAATGGAAAATGGAGGATAAAGAGCTCTACCAGAGGCAAGTTAAGAGTGGAGGAAATATTGGTTATTCAATGGTCAAACAAGCCCTTTGGAATCAATCCACCCAAGAAAACGAATCCGACTATCAAAAACTCAACCTCAATCGCAACCCACACAAAAATATAAAACTGTCTCAGATTCTTCCGATTCTGAAACCTCTGCTTCTTTACCCAAGTTGCCAACCTCTTTTTCCACGTCATCCTCCCCTGAATGCAAACCGAAATACCAAAGAGCAAACACTACAACAAATAGTACTGAAATAAAACATTTCTACACATAAAGCAATTGACGTTCTTACAAGCATTACTAAATTACTGTACCGGTTCCAAGTCAGGTGGGTTTCTGGAAACGAGTAATCTCTGAAGGACAGAAAATGAAAACCAAAATTGTTCAAAAACCTCACCTCAAAGATCCCTATTGTCTCCAGTTTGATGGTAATAGACTGCAAGGGGAAGAGTATCAAGTAGTTCTGCTGAAAAATATGACAACCGAAATTAAACTCGGTTTCCTTAAATGTGAGAGTGGTTCTGCCGTGGCCATTCACAAGCAACTACATCAGCTAATTGATGAATACGATGCTTGGAAAAATATTTGCATAATAATCTGCGACACGACCGCAGTAAATACTGGTCGTTTTCACGGGATAGTAAAGCTCTTACTGGATGATGTCTTGTGCAAGGGCTTTCAGAAGCCATAATATATTGGCTGCCAGCACCATGTACTCGACCTCCTTCTGAAGCATGTCATGCATTTTCTTATTCAAGAGCCAACGAGCAGATCAGAACTACTAAACTATTCCTTCATTGATAAATTAACAGAAAACTATGTCTCTCTTCAGGCTGATTACCGCCTCGTTGCGACAGATGATGTTAACACAGCCAAGAACCCTGGATGGGGAGATGATTTTAAATTCTTATATGAACTATGTAAGGCATATCGTCATTACAAAATAACTTCACATTGACCTCGAATCAGCTGGAAGAAACTCCAAAATCTACAACAGGCAATATGGAACTCACTTGTGATATATGCTGTTATAGCATTATTTCTGATACCAGAGTGGCGCAGGATCCTTGCTCCATTATGCGACTTCATCTGTTACGAATGGACAAATGCTTGGTTCCATTCGCAACACTACAATGAAGCTTCTTTCAATGAATTGGATTACATATACATGGGTTACTAGGAGCTTCCAAACTAGCACTCTGTAACAACACGACATAAACAACTAAATTCGAATTTATTTCACATCAAATCAACCATCATAAATGTAAGTATTTTGCCCAATCACATGGACTCTGCCAAAAAAGCTTGCCACTTCGGCTTCTGCCAACAGATCGTCGAGATTGAAATAGGTAGCCACAGTTTCGTCCCAAGACAAGGAAACGGATGGAATCACTCAAACGGTTTTCGCCTCCTTGATATATTTAGCAGCGAGGGCGTCAGCGTCGGATTGTCTCAACGTTTTCTCTTAATAATAATAATAATAATAATAATAATAATAATAATAATAATAATAATAATAATAATAATAATAATAATAATAATAATAATAATAATAATAATAATAATAATAATAATAATAATAATAATAATAATATTAAAAAGAATAATAGTAATATTAATAATAATAGTAATAATATTAATAATAATATTAATAATAATACATGTGGTGACTAAACAAAGACATTTACAATACAAGTACATGAATAATAAAAACATGTGCAGTATAAATGCATGATTAACAAAGACATAACCAATAAAGTCATTAAAAAGTATACGTTTTTATTAAATCATTTGAGAGATGAATTTTCTTAATGAAAAATACTCATCTTATGACACTTTAAAGCAGGGATGCACAATGTGCGGCCCGCGGGCCACATGCGGCCCTTTTGAATAATTTGTGCGGCCCTCGTGTTTTTAAATTTATGCAATTTATATTAAATCTGGAAAATTTTTATATAAATATTTAAATAAATATATTAAATATTTATTTAATATATTTATTTAAATATTTATATAAAAAATTTACCAGATTTAATATAAATTGCATAAATTTAATAAAAATTTCACAGATTTAATAAAAACTCTAACTACAAAGTATTTGTTTTGTATATTTGTTTGTACCAAGCTAGAATTCAAAAAATCTTCGCAACATAAATAGCTACTAGTTATAAATTTTATAATATAAAATTAAAAATTAACGCTTTCTAATTTTCTCTGGTGTGGTAATTACAATAAGTATGTTAGTTTTTATTTTATATATTTTTTAATTAACTAAGTTTTTTAAATGCTACTTACGATTAGCCCTGCAACAGAATGACTTCAGTCAAACGAAAATTAGAATCCGAAAACAGGAAATTTAATAATTGTTGGACTGATAAATATTTTGTGTTCGAACACAATAATAAAGTTATATGCTTGATTTGTCAAATAAAGATAAATTGTATGAAGGAGTTTAACATAAAGAGGCACCATATTACAACACATCCGGAATATGAGAATATTGTGGGCATATCACGGGAAGAAAAGATCAATTGCTTTAAACGTGGTATTACTGTTCAGCAACAGATTTTAAAAAAATTACATAAAGAATCAGAAGTCGTTTCTGAAATTAGCTACGATTTGTCATTGTTGATCGCTAAAACAAGTCGGCCTTTCACGGACGGAGAATTTATTAAACAGTGCTTATTAACAGTGGGAAAAAAATTTCTCCTGAAATAACAAAAAAGGTTGAAAATATATCTTTGAGCAGAACAACAGTTCAGCGTCATGTGGTTGAAATGGCTGATGACATCTTTGATCAGTTCAAAGAAAAAACTGAAGATATTAGATATTTTTCTCTGGCTGTTGATGAGTCAACCGATATTTCTTCAACGGCACAATTGATGATATTTTTCCGTGGTGTAACTAACAATTTTGAAATTTATGAAGAATTATTGGCGGTTAGTTCATTAAAAGACCGTACGACTGGAAGTGATTTGCTGACGAGTTTACTAAACGAATGTAAAAAGCTGGCCTTGATTTAAAAAAAACTTGCTGGTATTACTACAGATGGTGCACCTTCCATGATTGGTGCAAACAATGGTATGGTATCATTGCTGAAGAATAGTCTTGGTAATCGAAACTTAGAATTATTTCGGTTCCATTGCATTATACATCAACCAAATCTTTGTGGAAAAGACTTAGGATTCGATCATGTAATGAAGGTAGTCGTATCAGTAGTAAATTTCATAAAAAATAGAGGTCTCAACCACCGACAGTTCAAATCTTTTCCTGAAGAAATAGAAGCTGAGTACCATGACCTCATTTATTATTGTGAAGTCAGATGGTTAAGCCGCGGAAAAACATTACAAAGATTTTCTGATTTGTTGGAAGAAATTGAAGTGTTCCTAAATGAAAAGCAAAAGCCTTTTCAAGAGCTTTCTAATGACAGGTGGCTTTGCGATTTTGCATTTCTTGTGGATATAACCACGCATCTAAATATTCTCAATTTAAAGTTGCAGGGTAAAAATCAATTTATTTCAGAAATGGCAAACCACGTGGAATCATTTGAAAACAAATTAACTTTATTCCAAAAAAATCTAACGGATAAAATTTTGCATCATTTTCCTACAAGTCAAAAATATTTTCCGCGACACTCCGCGGACTATGATTTTTACGTAAGTAAAATTCAGTTACTGAAAAATGTTTTTGAATCAAGATTTGCTGATTTCAAAAAAATGAAAACTAATTTCCAGCTATTTGCTGATCCGTTTTCAGTTAATATCGATGAAGTTAATCAAGATATCCAATTAGAACTCATCGACTTGCAGTCATCTGATCAGTTTCGTAATAAATTTAACAAAAGCGATCTTCAAAATTTCTATAAATGTTTACAAAAAGTGTCATATCCTAATTTAATTCAAAAAGTAGCATACATTGCATCTTTATTTGGTTCAACATACGTATGCGAACAAACTTTCTCTGTTATGAACATGAACAAGTCGAAGCAACGTAACCGCCTTTCAAATAATAATTTACATTCAATTCTACGTTTGGCAACAACAAACTTGACACCAAATATTTTAAAAATTGTTAATAAAAAACAATGTCATATTGCTCCAAAAAAAAATTAAATTAATTATTTCAACTAAATTAAAATGCATTTTTTGTATATAGAAACCGGGTTATATTTTAAAATTTTACAGATTAGGTGTTTTTTTCTAAATGTGGCCCTCATAGAATGTATTATTAGAAAATGTGGCACCCATACTGAAAAGTCTGTGCATCCCTGCTTTAAAACATATCAAAAGTTAATTTTTGAAATTTTTAAAAATTTGAATTTTAATACCTTGTTCAATTTATTTGATAAAACATTGAATAATACATCATTCGATAGATATTTGTTTACATGATTTGAATGTTTTGTCAAATTCTTTTAAATTGGAAATTTCAATATTTTTAAAATTTGAATATCTTTTTAATTTTAATGACAATACACCTATCCCCCGATTTACACGTAGATACGTTCCTGAGAAAAACGTGTAAATCGAAAAGCTTGCAGAAAATGCATAATTTTGCTATTTAACAGTTGTGATTTTTTCAATATTTTTAGGTGTACACAGAAATAAAAATAAAATGCATTGACAGGTTAAAATATGTAATATATTACGGAAACACTGTTTTTTTATTTAATTACAATACATTAAACAGAAGAACAAAAAATAAAACCAAAGGTGTTTTATTATCCTTCATCACTATCAGAAATTACTCTCATTCTTTTTTTCAGAATCGAAGGTTGGAATTCATTTTCATCACTCGAAGTTATTTGTGCCGATTCGATGTTTGAAGCAGAAATATTTACATTCTGAGAGGTGGTAATAAAATCGGTTATTAACAATTGCTTCGAATTTTTTGTAAGATCTTTGTAAACTTCTTCATATTGAGCCAAGCAGCGATTTATGTCACGTTGGGATCGTAAAGCCCTTTCTACGTTTGTGTCATTTTGTATAAAATGATTACCCAGCTTTCTTCCCAATGCGAGTCCTTCGCGGATGACTTTAGCAGTGAATGTTACTGGTACTAATTCCTCTTCATCAGATTTTTCAGACTCACTTTCGCAAACTAAGTTAACTAAATCATCCTCACTTAGTTCTTTATCAGCCATTAACTCTGCGATATCATCATCAGTAAAATCATCAAAACCTTCTCCGCCCAATGAATGCGCCATCTGTACTATCTGCGAATATTCATCATTTAACGTTGAAATGGAATGTTCATTTTTGACTACATTTGGCCACAATTTTTTCCAACAGCTATTGAGCGTTGTTTGCTTAATCGCAGTGTATGATAAGGCGATATCCTTCACACAGTCTAATATTGTAAAATTTTTCCAAGCACTAATAACTGTTAAAGATTCATTTTTCTCCATTTGTTCCAAAATATATGTAAAGGCTCGTTTTATGTACAAAGCTTTAAAAGTAGAAATTATGCCTTGGTCGAATGGTTGTAATAATGAAGTTGTATTTTTTGGTAAAAATTTTACTTCAACGTTCTCATATTCTAGATCTTGTGGGTGACCCGGCGCATTGTCAATCAACAAAAGCACTTTAAAAGGCAATCCCTTTGAACCTAAATATTTTTTGGCATCTGGGATAAAACATTCATGAAACCATTCAGTAAAAATTGCAGCAGTAACCCACGCTTTCTTATTAGCCCTCCAATAAACGGGAAGATTTTTGATGTTTACTCCTTTAAAGGTACGGGGCATTTTTGATTTGTTAATCACTAATGGTTTCATAATATAATCTCCTGAAGCATTGCTACAGAAAAGAATTGTTATGCGATCTTTTGCTGCTTTATGACCACTAGCCGATTTATAAAATTTTGAGACATAAGTCCTTTCAGGCATTTTTCCAGAATAACCCTGACTCATCAGCATTGAAAACCTGATCAGGGGTGTATGAATTGTCGTTAATAATTTCTCCCAAATTTGCTGGATATTCTTGGGCTGCATCTACGTCGCCAGAAGCCAGTTCACCTTTTAATTTTAAGCTGTGTAAAGAATGTCTTATTTTAAATCTTTCAAACCAGCCATGACTTGCCAAAAAATTTGGCTTCTTTTCAGTTGAAGAAGAAGATGGTAATTGCTCTACAATTTTTTCGTAAATTCGTACTGCTTTATTTGTTATAGCGGCCGTATCAATGGGTACTCTTTTTTGTGTTTGATCTTCTATCCAAAGCATTAACGTTTTCTCCATTTTTTCCATTGCGATATTTCTGGTGTATGATGTTGTGCCCATATTCGTGGTATTGCCAGCTGCAACACTCTTTCTAATTGTGTTTTCATTTGTTCTAATAGTTCTTATTGTAGCTTCGTTCATGCTGTATGATTTTGCAACATCTACTACTCTATCTCCCTTTCGTAAGCGATCCAAAGTTTCGATTTTAGTTTCTAAAGAAATAACTTTTCTTTCAACTTCTTTCGACATTATAAGCCTATAATTTTTTTTAATTTATGTTAATTTATAATATGTAATCTAAAATATGCACTCACTTTAAACTTTAAAACTTTAATTTTATGCGAAGAAATACAGACACAGTGTGCATGTGCAGCAAGTCAGCACATAAGCTCGGGATTCCCCGTGAGATGTGTACACAGCGCACGTGTTCAAACACAGTAGCATTTAGTAGAGTGCGATAAAAACAAAAAAAAACTTATTTGAAAAACCGTGTAAAAGCGAAAACGTGTAAAACAAGTACCGTGTAAATCGGGGGATATGTGTACATTGATCAATATGTCATTCGACAGATATCATTATCTACTTTCATTCGATACATATATTATTATATTAGAACACAGTAGAAAACATTTATTAAGTTTTCAAAATTTTTAAAAAATCTAATTACAGAAAAATTTCTAAGACTTTTAAGTTTTTGGACTTTTGACCTCGGTGTTCTCCAACTCTTGCAAAATCTTGTAAGTTATAGTCCAACATGTTCTCTATGTTGGTACCAATCTTTTAAATCAAAATTTTTTTGACTCAAAATGGTTGAACCCTCTACGGTCTAAATAGCATCCCACACGACTGTTATATGGTAAAAATTGTGACCTTAAAATAAAAGTGAATTCTTTAAAACGAAAAAGTATAAAAGTTCTTTGTTAATGGGACAGTCGAATTTTTGAAAAAGCCAAAATGACCAAAGGGTTGAGTTACAATTAAAAAATTTTTGGAAAAATTATTATATGTTAAAAAATCCTTTGATAATTTTTTAATAAAAATGTATGACTCATGCTGACTCAATGTCCCTGTTCTCCCCCAAAAAGTGTGACTCATTCTTTGTTCTCCAATGCATGACGCATCATATGACTTATGTTCTTTGTTTAAATGATAACCGCATTTCGGAAGAAATTAAAATGGCTGGGGGGAGGGGGATGGGGTTGAGTCTGAGTTAGACAGCTCACTTCTATCTACTTATGTAAAATATAACTTCTTCAAATCTCCTCTAACCGATTTATATTTTTTAAATAAAGTTATTTTATAAATAAGTTGATAGAGTTTGTTATTTTATTTTATATTATCAAGTCATTATTATTTAAAATGATAAAACATAAATAATTTGTCATTATAATCTGCTATCTGCAGAAAAAACTATTTGCATCACATAATCACAGATTTTCGTGTTAATAGATTTCATGATGAAGGAGATTTCAAATGAGAATTTTTAGTCTTATCACCATTTTCCACCACGGTCCAGTGAATTTAATGAAGAATAACATTGAAATCAATTACTGATTCACTGTTAACTTTAATAAAATATAGCCTTAATTATTTTTTCCAAATTCCTTCTTTAAAAATCTTTTTAAAAATTTAATTAATGAATTTATCGTATTTAATAAAAATTTAATTTACAATTTTTAAATATTCCTATCTATATTTTGTTTGTATTGATCGATATTCCAAAACAAACAAAGATATAAAAACTAGAAATCAATGTCGTAGAAGGTAAACGATTTTACTAATAGTTTTAATTGATTTACTAATTTAATTATTTATATTTAATTTAATCGAGATTATTTTGAATTGACTTCACTATGAAATTAATTTGTTTTTTTATTTTTTTTAGAATCATATAATTTTAAAGTCGTGATAAATCCAACATTTTGTCATTTTTTTGCACGTTTTCTTTATGCGAAATAGTATAAATAAATATTTTTATAAAATCGACATTAAATTCAAAAAGATACCAAATTTGATACAAGATTTGATTGACATATTATTTTGAACTTTACTAGAATTTTCTCAAAGGTAATAAAATTTAGGATAAAATGCAAAAATGAATTATTTCATATGATTTCTGATTTCTTAGCAAAACTAGCATTTAGTAAATTTATTAAATTTTAAACATTGCTTTTTAAAAATAAAATAAAGATGGACTATAGATTTAAATAAATTATTATTAATAGGAGGTAGATATGGCCCACGACCGGATTTCAGTAATCAATAATTAGTCAGAAGTTAACAAATATTTTCATTAATTATTTCCTTTTATTTTATTTTTATTTTATTAATTAATTATTATAATTTTATTTCTTTATTTATTTATTTATTTTGTTATTTAATTTCATTAATTTTATTTATTTTAATTTAAATTTAAATTATTAATTCTTATTTGTAATTCTTATAATTTTTTTTACTAATTTAAGCAAACTGAGACAAAAATGTTCAAAATATTAAAATATATTAGTCAAATTTATCTTACATTTAATTCTTTAAAAAATCAATAAAAACAAATTTTTAACAAAGGATTTATTTAAATAACATCTGGTATATCTTCAGCTGATTCTTTGAATTGCGAGAATGAAGGATCTTGATCGAAGTATTGAACAGCCAATGAAGCACCTCCCATATAATGTCTATATGCATAACTTTTATTTTTCCCCACCAAAACCCTTTTATCATCTGCGTTGGTAAGTGCAGTTTTTTCATTTTTTATAACTGGTGATTTTTGCTAACTATTCTAGTTTGCGGTACAGAAAAAATTTAGTTAGTATTATAACAATCCAGGTACGACTGATGTTTTATGTCACTACCTTTCAATGTTACTCCTTTAGATTTTTTATTCTACCATCACCTAACAAACTATAACACTTTGGTCTAAGAATAACTCACTCATTATATTTAAGTCCTTTATTCTCGTCCTTGAACTTTCCAATGACAGAATCAAGGTTCCTACTGGATGACTAGGATTGTAATTAGAAGTGTTAAGCAAATTATCTCTGATCATGACTGGTAAAAGAACATCAAGCTTACAGTTTTTTACTTCAAGGAAAAATGAATCAGTATCCCTAGCACCTAAGAATTAACACTATAGTGTTAAATGGTAACTTAATTATTCTTTAAACCTAATTAACTTAGCCATAATTTTCTTTAATTATTAGTACCAATTCTCATCATCTTTCAAAATTTATTACTTAATTTTTAATTACATTCCTCAATTTACTTAATATAAAATGTTAGACCTTATTTACTAATTTACCAAATATAGCTTTTAATTACTTTATTTAAAATATAGCTCTTATTATTATTTCGTAAAAATTATATTTAAATTTTCAATTAAAATTATTTCATTAAATTATCAGACCATTTTTTTTCAATTTCACCAGTGATTATTTTTTCCATTGAATTTATTATAAAGAGAGCTTGAATACTATAAATCAGTAATATATTGATGTTTTTTGATACTCACGAATTTTCGGAACTGCCTTTTTCAAGTGAATTTGATCAGTATTGCATTTACCAATTATTGTTGGGGAAAAATTAATTTATTTCATATTTTATAATAAATTTATTGGTTTAATTATATTTTAATTACCCAAATAATATTTCCTATTTTTTATATTTTATTTTATAAAAAAACGTTTTTTAATTTTTATATATTTATATATGGGACTTTTTGAATGAGTTTGAAATATTTTGTAAATATCCTATGTGATTATTTCTAGTAATTTGTTGATTTTTTCCAAGTATTTTTTATAAAAATTTCCAAGTCTAAACTTTCCAAAATTTATCCAGCCATTTTTATTTTTCAATTTTTTTCTAAGTCAAGTGGTGTGACTTTCACTTTAAAGTACTTTCATATTTTTTAAAAGTTTTTCTAAGTATTTCATTAAAGCTTTTGTTTATTGTCCCACCGTGTATTGAAGAATATGATTTTATTTTTATAATATAAGATTTTCTATGTTTGATAATATATGAATGATGTTATATTATGGCATTTGATACTGATGTTATTCACTGTCTCGTCGTCTGTTGAAGTATACGATTTTAATTCTATAATATAAGACTAGTGTGATCATCATAATATATAGAAGTTGTTAAATTATGGCGTAAATTTAGAGATTTTGGAGCTCGTTTCTATGGAAACTGCATTTTTTTCTATATAAAGACTATATATTTTTGTGTCCGTTATAAAATTCCGAGTTGACCTGGAAAATCTAAGGGGGCTTGGGGTGTGGATGGGACATATCCATCTACTTACTATGGAAGTTGATATCGATATTTCTGAATGTTTGCATGACTTCTTCAATTACTTTCCTTTTGCTCCGGAAGACATATGTCCACCGAAATATAAAGTTGAGAAGCTGAAGCTCACGCATTGACCCAAGAAGAACCATGTTCTTGATTGGAGGCTTCTTAAACTTTATCTTTCAATCGGCGCGAAGGTTATTAAAATTTATAGAGCATTAAATTCACTCAAGCACCTATAATTCAATCATACATAAACAAAGACACACAATTAAGAACACAATCGACCAGCGAGTTATATATAGATTTGTTTAAGTTGTACAACAACAGCTTATAAGGTAAGTCTGTAGAGAATCTTAAAAAACAGATGAATTTGAGGCTATGCAATACAGTTGAAAAGATGATTGTATATGTCTCAAAACCGACTTTCATGAAATCAATCAAAATTGATGATGACTTGATTGCTGCTCATCTTAAAAAGGATTCTATATGTTTCCGGTAAAGGAAGCTGTTTTGCGTTCCACACGGTCAAACATAACTTTTATTTTCTCTCTACTGACTGCACATCGAATCTTATCAGGCAACCTTGTTCAGTCTGGCTCGAACCAAGACGACCGTAATTGTGAAGTATGTCCTGAGTCCTTTCGTCAATGAGCAACTGATTAAAGAGTTGAAAATTGCAAATTACCTTTCCTTAATAACTGAGTTACTCCCACTTGTCGTTCGCATGTTTCATCCATCAAAAGGTGTGTCTCACAAGAAAATCTCATTGAAATCAATTGAAAATGAAAATTCAGATACAATTGCGAATAAATCATTGGAAAAGTTTGAGAGTTTTGGTGTTTGTTTTGGTGCAGAAAATACAAATCTGAATTTTGGCGACGTTAATAGAGAAGGAAGCAATAATGTTTGGCGTAAGCTTCAAAAAGAATTGAATTGTGATATTATTGGCCTCAGATGCTGGATGTTAAGTGTTGGACGTTGACATGGAAAATTTGATTTATTCTTTACACAAGCATTTTAAAATTTACACAATGCGAACCGAATCATTTAAGAAGATATGCGAAGAAGTCAGTAATTTCGGTAGCTGAAAATTCAAAACAGAAAATTAAAACAAAAACAATAAATTATTTTTAACCACTTCAAATGGTAGGACTTACCATTAAAACAAACGAAGGTATTGCAAAATATTTCTAAGTTACATTTCAAATTACGTTTATAAGATTATAATAATAACAGTTATCTTAACTAATCATTATTTATATACAAAAGGTTCGGGTAAAAATTAAAAAGTAAAAAGTAACTTCATTGACATTTAAATAAATTATTATCAAATAATTAAATTTAATTACTAAAAATATATTTCCTTAAAGTATCTCAAACGGTGTGCCGCGAGACATTTTTCCCAAAGAAAGTTAGTAATAAAAAAAATTTACTAAAACTATATCAAGCTTTTTAATATGAAAAAGTCGTTACTGTGGATCAAAATTACAAAAGATTTCCCAAAGAATTACACAAAAAATTTAATTAGTATTGACTAAAAAGTAGCTTTTTCATATATCATTGGAAAATCAAAAAATTTGTAAAAATATTTGATTTTTGGGCAGGTGTGCCGCGAGCGAGAAAAGTCTGAGAAACACTGATCTAGACTGTAATCGAAAAAATTATTTGTAGATTATAATAAAATGAAACTTTATATAATATTTAAATTATGTAATTTTTAATTAAGTTTTTAAAATTTAAATGTTTATCAGAATAAATAGGAAAAAGGAAAAGATAGATAATTTCAGATATTCATTTTGTCAGCAAAATGTCTCAAGTAATTGATTTAAAATAAAAATTTATTAAAATTAAGATAAATATATATTTCACACAAAATAAAATTTTCTATCATATTGTTGAAATGATTTTTCGATATTTATGTTCAAAAGAAATATAAATTATTTCAGTTATACAAATGATATACCTCAGAAATATATTAAACTATTATTATATCGAGTTTAGAAATTAATTGCTCTAGGCTTCTTTTATATCATTTATTAGAATTGAGTCAGAGAAAGAAAAGCGATAATACCGAATGTTATCTATAAAATGACGAAATGGAAAATTTTCGATCAGAATCATTTAGTGATCAAAAACTAAATGCCAGGAAAACTGAGATATCCCCAATTATCACAAATATAATTGGAAATTTATTTATTCAGTTTTGTAGAATTAATTTTAATGGATTTTTTTATTAACTTCTCCTGGATCAAATTGAATTAGAATTTAATTTTATCCATTTATTTTATCCATTTATATTTGTTATTATCTATTTCCTAAATCTTCCTTTCAAACTAGATCAATAACATTATTTATTTAACACAAATTTTCAGTGCATCATTTGCAAGTTAATTTTATTAGTATCTATTAATTATTCGAACACTGAAGAAATACCTAAAAATATTTTATTTTCATATCATATTTTCAGGTATGTATTTGGCATTTTATGTTGTCTATTTTCGTCTAATATGTTGTGTTCAAGAATAACTCTTATTGTTTTGATATTTTATTAAAAACATTAATTTATGTCTATTTCTATAAATTTCAAATAAAACATTTCGTTTTTTAAACTAATTTCTATTAACTTACACAACAATAACTATAAAAATATTATGATTATATATCAGTAATATATCGACGTTTGTTGATACTCACGAATTTTCGGCACTGCCCTTTTCAAGTGAATTTGATCATTATTACATTAAATAATTATTGTTGTGGGATAATAAATTTATTGGTTTAATTATATTCTATTTATATTTTATTTTAATTACCCAAAAAATATATTTCCTATTTTTTAAATTCTATAATTTAATTAAATTTTTAATTTTTTAATAAAAAAAATATTTTTTATATTTTAAATATTTTTTTAATTTTAAATTTTAAATCTAATTAAATATTAATTTAAGTATTAATTTAGTTGAATGTTGATGGACGGTTTAAGTTTTTTGATATAAAGAGTTTCAGCGGCTAATCTTTCAATGAGTTTTTGAATGCATCTTGTAACATTTTACATTTTGTTTCGTGTAAGAGTGGTGCTGATTTTTGCACTTTTTTCCAGTGTTAGTGATAAATGCTAGTTTTGCTCTTGACGTGTACGTTGAGTCTTGTTTGGAACGTTCTAAGTGTTTCGCCTATGTACGATGTATTACATCTTGTGCAAGTAATTTGGTAAACGATGTTCTTTGAGAAGTAGAAACATTTGGTGGAGGATTGGCATATACAATCTCGATGAAATAGGTCTGATGTTAAAGATTTTTGAGACTTACGAATCTGTGATTTCAAAGGTGCAGCAGTTATAAAAATTGGGCGAATATGAACTGGCAGCACCATATTGCGAATGTAAGCTCTGGTTGTGTTACATGTCCTATTGTTTAAAAAAGGGAAGCGTAGGTATATTACTCGCTTATTGACATGTTCATTTTTTGTATTATGCCTATTAGAGTTATATTCACTCAAGAAGTATTTTTCTACGAACTGCTTTGGGTATACATTTTGTAAAAACCGTGTTTTAAAGTTTTCTAGGGTTTCTTGTGTTTTCGTTTTGTCCGAACAGTTCCGTATTGCTCTTTTTCAGGTCAGGTAGTTCAAGAGTTAATTGTGTATTAGTGTTAGTGGAATTTGCATGTGCCAAGATTATATTGAGAGGTACCGTGGAGACTATGAAATGTCATCAATGTATCTGTTCGACATCAGGATTTTATCTCCAAAAATGATCTAATATTTGTTTCTACATGATGCATGTAGAAAATGGCTAAAATCGGCGAAAGGTTGTTACCCATAGCTAGACCATGAATTTGTTTGAACGGTTTTCCTTTAATTAATACAGTATCTGAGTTTATGGTTAGTTTGACAATTTCTATGAAATCTTGTTCAGATAAGTCTACAAAAACAGTTTCTGGTTTGAAGGTTTCGGAGAAAGAAGCTGCAACCGTGAAGGCGTTGTTCTCTCCAGTGAGAGGGATGGATCCGTAAAGATTCGAGACATCTCCAAAAGTATTGTTGCTCTAGTGATGTTGAAAAAGATAAGTTTGTAATTTCTGCAACAAATTGGATTGTGTTTTTAAGATGACAGGGATAAAATTTAGTAGATTTTTAAGGATTTCAGCAAGAATCTTTGAAAGAGTTGTGGATGGCGTGTCAACAGCAGATACAAGAGGTCTACCTTTCAAAGGATCTTTGTGATCTTTGGGCAACATTGTCATTGTACTAGGTAAAGGTTCACTAGAATTGCATTTTGCAAGTAAATCTTTGATTTCGAGGTTAGTCTGTTTGTTAGCAATGACAGCAAGTTTCTTATTAAATGTGATCTGCGAGGAGGATGGTAAGATCATTTTGTTTGTTGCAGTATAACTGGCGAGATACTCGTTGAATTATTGATTATTTTTTCCATTAAATTTATTAAAAAATAATCAGTGGTGAAATTGGAAGAAATAAAAGTTCTTATAATATATATATATATGGACGTTTTTCGTATTTTATTCATAATGATCTGTGTTAAGCGCCACAAGTCTGTTTGTTTTATCTAAAGGCAGGATTGTTAAATCTTTAAGGTTTTTATATGTTTTTATATTACGGGTGAGAGATATTTGTGTCGAGAGTTGCTCTTTCATGAGATAAACCAGTTTCTTGACAATGTTCTTAATGTCATTTTCCATACTGCTGATGTTCTCATCGATGTCATTTGGAAGGTCCGGCATGTTGCCGTATGTTCTACGATTCGGATTGAGAAGATGATTGTATTTTTCAGCGATGTTAGAAGATTCTGAATGAGATTCGGTTATTGATTTTTTTTGTTTTTAGATGTAATCCAACTTGTCTTCTTTCAAAAGTAGCATTGGTAATAATTTTAGTTTTTTCAGATCTTTTAGGTTTGGTTGTGGAACGAAACTTGGTCCCTATCTAAGAAGATTTTCTTGTGCTTTGGTGAAAATGTGGTCGGATTTATTTATAAAAGGTTGAGTTGTTTCTAAGACCTTGATGTTATTAGTTGTTTTCTGAATAAGCTTTTTTAATTTTTTATGTTTGAGAAAGCTTAGTTCTTTCGAAACGTTTTGACAAAGGATAGTGTCTTTCAGTGTTAAAGGAGCACAAGGACTTGAGGTCCAATAGTTGATCCTGCTATAACATGCTGAGATGCCGTGTGTTAGCCATTCTCTTTCTTGTTTTTCTTTAAGTTTTATTGCTTGTTGAGATGGAAAACTGGACTTGAGTTTATTTATGACTACAAAACCTTTAGGTATTATGTTACGTCTTTTACATTCTTTTAGGAAATATAAATGGAATTTCAGTTTGATTACTTTAAGACTACGGAAGAGGGAATGATCAATTCGGTGATGGGCGTCAGCCATTATAGTATTATTATAAGAACTTTTATTTCTTCCAATTTCACCACTGATTATTTTTTAATAAATTTAATGGAAAAAATAATCAGTGGTGAAATTGGAAGAAATAAAAGTTCTTATAATATATATGGACGTTTTTCGTATTTTAATAAAAATTTATGATAAAATGAAGATTTGGTTTATTTAATTAATGAAAAAATTATAAATATATAAATAAATAGCATAGAAACGTCTTTCTATTAACAGAACTGTCATTTGTGATATTTTTACTGAACAAAGTAATATTAATAAAATTTATTAATGCATTAAATATAATGCATTTTATTAACATAATTTTTAAACATAGAATGGTCTCTTTTTTATTTGATTATTATTATTATTTTTTTATTATATTTATTATTATTATTACTATTATTATTATTATTATTATTATTATTATTATTATTATTATTATTATTATTATTATTATTATTATTATTATTATTATTATTATTATTATTATTATTATTATTATTATTATTAATATTATTATTATTATTATTATTATTATTATTATTATTATTATTATTATTATTATTATTATTATTATTATTATTATTATTTTTATTATTATTGCGAGGAGTTAAAATTAAAATGTTAAATTTAAATTATTTTATGATTAAATTTTGTAAAATTAAAAGTGAAACTTAAATTATTTGAAATATATTAGAATTAAAATGGTCATTTGGTTTTAATTTTGAAATAAAATTGCGATTCAAGTATGAATGTGGTATGTTGATGGTATGTTGAGATTATGTTGAAATTAAAATTTATAAAAAGAAAATGTCCCAAGATTATTTGTTTATATAAGCAGATTTAATGAAATATAAATTTGGATTTATTTAGTCTTAGTAATTTATTTGATGACAGAAGAATTTAATGTTATAGCATCTAACAATTATTATTATTATTATTATTATTATTATTATTATTATTATTATTATTATTATTATTATTATTATTATTATTATTATTATTATTATTATTAATTTAACAATAAACTGAAAATTTAAGCCTTTTTCTGCGAGTAATGTATTTAATGAAAATATTTTCGACTATAAGATAGTCCTTGATTGACAAGCACTATCTTATAATCGAAAATATTTTCATTAAATACATTACTCGCAGCAAAAGGCTTAAATTATCACTTTATTGTTCATCATCACTTTATAAATATTAATCATCACTTTATGTTATTATTATTATTATTATTATTATTTGTTAAACAATTAAATGATATTTTAAGTCTTTTGCTGCTAATTATATATTTAATACGAATGAAAACATTTTCAACTATAAGATAGTCCATTTCAATTTTCTGGAATTTAGTTTTTTCTATTTTCAAATGCTTTTTGATTTTCTCTTTTATTTCCTTTTTCTTACTTCTCATTGGTTAAAAATAATAATAAACCTTTTTCTGAAAAATTTAAAAGTTTTAAATTTTTTTATTAAATATCTTCTAAAATTCAAATCATAAAAACCAAATCACAAAAAAATATTTATGCACCAAAGTTCAGCGATTTCATACTTACAAAAAGTAATAATCACAAAAAACGAGAAAAAAAGGATAGCCAATCGATGTAATAAAGGAAATGAGAACTATAAACAGCAATTAAACTTCAGGGCAAGGACATTGAAAGAATGAATTCTACCCAAAAGATCTAGGGAAATAACACAAAAAAGAAGAAATATTTTTATCTGAATATCCTATTCATCAGTGACATACTGGACTTCAAAATCCAAAAAGAGCCTTCCAATTCGAATAGTACATAGAGTCTACGGGAAAGGATATCAAGGTGAGGACATTGAAAGAATGAATTCTACCCTAAAAAGATCTAGGGAATTAAAACAAAAGAAGAAGAAATATTTCTATCCCATTCATTAGTGACATACTCGACTTCACGATCCTGAGAAAACTTAAACGCACCGGTCTTCCAATTCGGTTAGCACATAAATCTTGGACATTGAGAAAGCTTTGACAAACAACACAAATAAAGAAAACAATTGCACAATGTAAAACGGCCAGACACCGAAAGATGTGTGCTTTAGAAAAAATAAGTTAGAAAATAGTTATATAATTATATAATTCGCTTCAAAAGCCTTATTATTATTATTATTATTATTATTATTATTATTATTATTAATAATAATAATAATAATAATAATAATAATAATAATAATAATAATAATAATAATAATAATACTTTTCCAATTAAGTTAAAACATTTAATCAATTGGAAATTAATTATAATATCATTTTAATTTTATGAATATTATTATCGGTAATGTTGAAATCTTTTGTTCATTATATTTCATAATTTTTTTGTGGATATTGGTATAAAACAACACTGCAAACAAATAATTAACTAAAAATAAAATCCATTAATTTACCTCAATGTATTCTTTGTGACAGAAACTCGACTGTTTATTTGAATTAGCACCGGCGGTTAAGGAAACAGAAAACAACCCCATTTCAATTTTACATGAAATAGCTAATTTTATAATGATAATAACCATGCAGCATTAAAGTCTATCATTTAAAATTAATAAATTTACATTTGACTGCTGATAGAAAGTATTCCAATAAAATGTCACGTTTTTTTCACATCAAATTGACAAATGTATGAGCTTGACCACTAGCAGAATCCAAATTTTTTCACAGAATCATTTGAAAAATATTCAAAATTCATTAGGTCATGTTTGTCAGTGAATTCATAGTTTTTATTTATCGAAGCAAAGAAATAAATTGATTTATAAAGCAATTAAAGTTCAAAAATATTCACGTTTGTTTGTTGGAAGTGAGATAAATACAACAGCAGCAAATGAAAAAAATTAATTGCACCAGTTTTGTAAAGACTTATAACATTAAAATATTTAATATTATTGAATTTTTTTTAATTTTATTATTTATATATGAAATTAAAATTCACAAAACATTTTAATTATAGCATTTACTTTCCTATGACTAAGAAATGTAATATTTACACTATATAACAATTTTGACTTTAGATATATTGAAATCAATACTGAAAAACATAATCCAGAAGAACAGTTCGTTGATACAGAAAAGTTATCGAAATCTTAGTTGGTTAATTAATTATTATTTATTTTATGTTGATTGTAAAACTTACGATCAAGTGAACTTGAAAAAATAAATATGCAAAAAACACCAATTAACCACGAAAAAAGATGAAAACAACATCAAAATGATGGAACATTAAAATTAATAACAAAAGCTATATGAAGAATACCACGAAATAAACATAAATATAACATGAATAGATAAATAATGTTCGATGAGCTATGTAGAGCGAGCAATTGTTTTAATCGACTTATTGCACATCACAGAGTAACACAATCAAAATCTAGCACATTAAGAACTCTTTTCACTCATGTTCAGTGAGCTATGTAAGGCGAGCAATTTAAAATTAAACTACTTAAGTTATTAATGAATTTACAGTGAAACAATATAAAAAATAGGAAATTTGCAAAATAAGATTTATAATCTAGTCGAATTATTTTTTAAAATCTTGAAATAGAAAATAACGAATTTAAATTGCATGAATTAAATAAATTATACCGACAGCAGAAAAAATTAAAATCATTAATATCATTTTATGAAGTAATAATAACAAAGAAAAAGAGATTCACAATCGTCCGAATATCATAATACCCTTGAAAACTCACGAGTATCCATCCTTCAACACGGTACTTCTACAACACGATTTTTATTTTTTTTAGGACATTATATTTTTGACATAAAATGCAATTCGTGGAATACCCAGATTTTATTATTTCAAGAATTTATTTTTTGTGTATATATTTTGTCATTTTATGAAGACCATGGCAAGTCTGCAAACCATATTTTGTGAAATAGAAAAAAAATATTGTGTAGACTTGTGACATAGGAAACAGAAATATTTAAATACTTTTTATTTACAAGATATCGATTTTATTTATTTTTTTCAGGTAAGGTTATAAAGTAAAACTCTTTTTTGAAAAATAATTTTCAGGCCTAAAAACAATGTCTGATGAGAATAAAAAAACAACTTGGAATAGAAAGTTTATTTCTTTAGAAATAAAAATACAAATTTTATATCGGTTGTTAAAAGGAGAAAAAGCATCACACATTGCAAAAACCATAAAGTTTAATGAGGCGACAGTCCGTACTACTACGAAAAAAGAAAAGGAAATTAGGTGTTCTGTTGCTGCAGGATCTTCGCAATCCTCAAAGTATTCATCTCGTCTCCGTGTGCCAATAATTGAAAAATTGGAGAAAGCACTTAGCATTTGGATTGATGATAGCTGTCAGAAAAGGATTCCATTGGATAGTAATATAATTAATCAAAAAGCTCTTAAAATCTATAACTATCTTAAAATCGAGAATCTATTTTGAAACCAGATTTTCTAGTCAGTAAAGGCTGGCTTGAGAAATTCGAAAAGCAGTTTTCACTTCATAATATAAAAATTCAAGATGAAATTGCATCGGCAGATCATAAAGCTGCCATATCATATCCCGAAAAGTTAAAAAAAATAATTGAAGAGCAAAGATACACATTGAAATAAGTTTTCAATGTCAATGAAAATGGGCATTGGTGGAAAAAAATGCCCAATAGGACATTTATATCAAGAAATAAAAAAATTGCACCCGGATATAATATCAAAAGATTGTGTAACGATACTTTTATGCAGTAATGCCTTTTGGATTATATGACTAAACCCATGCTAATTTATAGATCTTTGAATCCCCGTGCACTTAAAGGCATAAAAAACGCTTTACCAGTATATTGGAAAACAAATTCAAAAGCTTGGGTAACTGCTGATTTATGTAAAAATTGGTTTTTAAATTGTTTTGTTCCAGATGTAGAAACTTTTTAAAGCACAATAATTTAGACTTCAAGGCGTAATTAATAATAGATAATGCGCCAGGTCACCCGCAAGATTTGAGTAATTCTAACATCCAAATAGTGTTTCTACCTCCAAATACCACTTCATTGCTCCAGCCATTGGATCAAGGTTTCTAAATTGTTTATGCCTTTAAAACCTATTATATAAGAAGATCATTACAATAGAATTAGGATATAACTGATTCAAAATTCATTGATGTAAAGGAAGCTTGGAAGCAATTTTCAATTAAGCACTGCATAGAAATCATATCCTTATCGTAAGAACTGAAAATTGTAACTTTAAATGCATTTTGGAAAAGGATGTGTCCAGCAGCAGTTGAAATAGAATATACAGTAAAATCTATTTTTACACGGTCTTTTTTATTTTCTTATTGCAGAAAATCATGTAAATAATTAAAAATA
>CAUHTR010005590.1:0-26666 GCA_959609185.1 Schmidtea polychroa | reverse complement strand
AAAAAGCAGTGAACTTAGCCAACGAATGTGATGAACCCAATTATGTCATCAAGGTTCAAAAACAAAAATCAAAAAGAAAGAGATATAAGAATCAACAATGGCATTTTGTGTTCTTGGATTTTGTTCCTCTGCAATTTCACTGCAATGTCTGATACCAGCAATGTCTGCTAGGAAGGCCTTGGGTAAATTTGCCCTCACAAAAATAAATTATAGATTATCAAATATAATTTATGGATGAAATATTTTATTAAAATTTTTATTTTGTTTTGTTATGAGAATTGTATGAGAATAAAAAACAATGTATATTTTTAGTTAAGTCTTTTCACCCTAGCTATTCCCGTAGTTTGTCGGTATTTTCGGCACAACGAAGTACATATACGAGTGGCGGATGCATGTATCGTTGTGCTCGGCTACGCGCGCAAATCACTCCCACTACTAAGAATGCTATCTGTATTTGACACATTGACTTGTATTATCTTAAAGTTGATAGTTTTGCTGTGCAATAGTTTCTTTATTTTATATGTAATAAAACGTTTAATAATAATTTCAATATTTTCAACTACAGTAAGTACTATTATTCTTTTATTTTGTTCATTTTGCTACCGCTGTTTTTATATTGATAGAAATGAGCAATAAAAGAAAAGCATATCAAAATCAATAAACTCTGTTGAGGTTTTCTTTCTAATTGAACAGCCTTTATCTTAAAATATCTTTTTCTATTTTTCAGTGTCAACTTTTGACATTGCTCGATGAATTGCAATAGTTAATAATTTGCCCCCCCCCAAGTTGAAAGAATGGCTAGGCCTTTGTCTTACACTGCCAAGTTTTACAAACGCCAGACAATTGCTGTTTGAAATCAATCAATAATTTTACTTTGGCTTCTGAGAAAATTTGAGCTCCTACTAGGCGAGTAGTCAAACATTTTCAAAATAAATGCAAATCTAAACAATTTGCAAATGCAATTAATGAAACATTAAAACATTCCAGCTGAGTGAGTAAGTAAAAATGATTAATTTTACTAAATTGAAAGGGTTACAGCTGATTTACTGTCTTCCATTGAAAAATATTCGTCTTCCAAATCGAGATCGCATTCCATTAATCTCTCCATGTCGATATTCTGTTCCTGTGGTTCGAGTTTAACTTGTGGCACAGGTTCTGGGTTTCTTTTTTCTTCGAGAAATATTACATCGTCGTCGCTATCTGTATATTCATCCTCGAATGTTCGTCTTGTGCCGTCTCTATGAAATCTTAATCCAAATTGGGAAGGTTCAATGTATATATCTTCATCATCCATATTTAACTCTTTCTCTGGTTCACTTGTTGATGGTTGTTGATTGTCCTTCTGTCGCAGTGGCGTGTCCATTTTTCCACCTCTTCCCATTGAGTTTTCACGATGTCATAGATGAACTTGAGGATTGTTGTGGTGTGCCTTAGTGAGAAAGGTTCAGGTCTGTTGATAATATTGTTTAGAGCATTATCTTTATACGATCTCTTATGGTGTTTTATTACTAGGTAGGCCAAATTTGATAGTTTGCTCTTGTGGGGTGCTACGTTTCTGACGAATGATTTTATAAATGCATCGTTCGCCATCTCTCGAACTCCCATTATATTGGTTAGATCCAATGTTAATACCTTTAATTTGTTAATGATGTCGTAGTCTACTATAATTTTCCCACATAAGAGTTCCTGTATATCCACGAGTGCACGGTACTCGTCTTCATTGCCAATTATACTTTCTATGTTGGGTTCCGTCTTTTCCGGGTAATAGTGTAAAACTATGTGGGTACGTATGCAATGTATGTGGATACATTGGTTTGTTTGTTTGAGGATTGATTTGATGGAAATGATTTATTTGACTTTCTTGAGGACTGCTTTGATTGAGTTGACTTGATTGGTTGATTTTATGCTTGCTTTGATTGGTATATCTTATTCTAAAAACAAATAATAAATATTCATGCTTATTGCGCATTTGAGGTTTAACCTTATACGCAGTTATATAAATACTAATATAAATACTTTTTTTATATATCATTGACCATTTTACATAATTTTTTAAATTTTTTAAGATATAATACAAGTGTGGACAGAGTATATTGTCCAGGGATATATTTGTCCAAGTGAAAATGTCCTGGTGGTTCTTTGACCAGTCGGTGCCGATACCGCTGCCTTTTCCACTTGTACTTTTTATAAACTTGTACACTAGTTTAACTACTAGTGACAAATGCTAAAATTGCGAATGATAACACACTTGTAGCTATCACATAAAAAGGCCATTGTGGCTTACTTGCTTTATTTTGAAAAACTTGTAATTCATTCCAGTTATTTATTATTATCGGTTTCCCCGTAGGTAATTTTATCCGATTTTTTTCAAATTGTCTTGGTACCACCTTTATCAATCTTTTATATACCTGTCTAACAGCTTTAAATGTCGTTTCTCTGTCTATGTTTCTTATCGTTTGACTGTTGGGTGGATATTGAATTTGTGGTAGTTGTTGTAGTTAGATAATGAGGAGTTTTGAGAGACAAGAGAGGCGGATGAGAAATTTCTTGCAGAAGCAAATAGATGTAAAGATTTAAAAGAGGAATTAAGAGAGACACTAGAAAAATGGCCTTATGATAATAACGAAATATTGCGTATAATAAATAAAGTTCAAGTCGAAGGAATTAACTTAAAATGTTTGAGAAATTTGATACCACTAATGGTAAAGAGACAAAATATGACACGAGTATTTGAATTAGAGATAGAATTGAAAGAAATGATAAAATGTTATGGTGAATTTGTGAGAAAAAATCCGAAATTGCATGAGTCATTGAATATAACTATTGAGGCAAAGAACCTTTTGAGAACACTTACGCGTAGTACAGGGGTGCACGTTTGCACAAAAGTGAATAAAGTGAAACCGATGGCCAGAGTTTGTTGACCCGAAAAATTGGGAGATAATGATATAGTGAAGTAGTATTTTAACGGTGTAGAAATGATGAATAATGAATATATAATTGACTATGGAGTAAACGCCATTGATAATAATATTATATCTGCCGTAATTGAGAGTCAAGAAAGTAATGAAATTGATACATCAATTCTATCAGTAGAATTAAGTATAAACGAGGAAAATGATTATGATAAATTATTTAGATTGTGGGATGCTTCTTCAGGAGGGGCAATAAAGTCACCAACAGTTAGTGATGAAATGTTTAAATCCCTCGATACTAAATATGATAATTTACATGAGACAATAGAAATAATTGCTAGACAAGCAAAAATGCAGGATGCAGAAACGATGAGACGAGGTAGGGGAAGGCCTCGAAAATCTGAAATAGCCGAAAAGTCAGATGACTAAAAGGCAGCAGAGCGTTTAAGAGATATTGGAAATAATAGGAGACATGAAGTTCCAAAAAGTCAGAATGATAATAAAGATATAAATATGAAAATGAGTTAATTAAAGCAATGAATAAGAGACGATTTCCAGAAGCAAAACCATCAGCGTTAATAGAAATATAGTTAAAAAGACTAAACTAATGGTGAAAGAGTTTAGAGAATTGGGTGCAGAGGAAGAGAATGAAGAGACAGTGTTAAAGATATTATTTACAACAGGAGTTAATCGGGATATAGTGATTACGGCGATGGCATATTTATTAGCAAGATACAAGAAACTTTTGCGAATGAATCCAAAGGATCAAATAGAAAATATTGCTAAAATGATATATAATAAACTAAAGATAGATGCTATGCCATGGATAAAATTAAAGGGAGGATGGAAAATACTGTATGATGAGAGCCTAATTGAAAGTGCTAAGGAAAGCATAAAAGATAATATTAACGTAGAAGTAGATGATACGGAGGAGACAGTAAAAAATCTAGTAAATGAAACAACTATGAGACCAAGTCAAAAAGAGAGAAAGTCGACAATGTCAATAGCAATTATAGTAATAACGTTATTGTTAGATCTGATAAAAGGGAATAATGCGATCATAGCGTTTGACTGTCAGAATCCCAAGTGGGGACAGAAATATTCATTACTAGATGTAGAAAATTGCCAAGAGGCTAATCCAACAAAATTAATTGTGGCAAATCCAAAGATTTTTCACATATATCAAGAATCTGACTTCATTCACACTGAAGCAGGAGAATGTATTGTTAAATATTCAGAGGAAGGTTTTTTGTGTAATAAGGTGGCAAGAACAATATTAACTCCAACATGGGCACCAGAAGCAATAATAATATCGCCAATCGAATGTGAAAATGCATTTAAAACAAAAAAGATAAATACGCCAGATGGATTCGAGTTAAATGCTCAGGTGGGAGCACAAGTAAGGCAATTAGTAAATGTCGTTGGATGGTCACCAGCAGGTGGATATTGTCAAGGAGGAGCAAATAAAATATGGGGTCACATGGTAGACGATATTGTAGTGAGACGACAATATTATATTGAATTAAGGATATTCAAAGCGTCATTTGATAGTTCATGAAAGAAAATGATGACACATAAGTTCTGTACAATAGATGAGACAAGCTGTGATGTAGGCGAGTCAATGATCATATGCAAAGTAAACAAATACGAATGCAATCTAACTAAACTAAAGACTCTGAAGTTCAGAACAATTCGAGAGTAGATGGATTGGGCACCGCTGGCACAGGGCACCGCTAGCCCTCCCCCGGTAAGAATTTTTTTTTTAATTTTCTTTCTAGGTCAAATTTTAAACAAAGACATATGACTCATCATTGAAACAAAAACCATGACTTGTCCTATGACTCATCAACGCCATTCTCAAGGTCATGTGACTCATCCGATGACTCACTAAGGTCAATTTTTCCAAGGTCATTTAAACATTTTAACTCATTCCGTTAAAAACTTTTCTATAATACTTCTTCATGTCGTGATGACATTCTTCACTATGCCCAATTGAAGATTGACAATAATTGGGATAAAGTCGACCTGATAAATATTATTACTATTATTATTATTATTATTATTATTATTATTATTATTATTATTATTATTATTATTATTATTATTATTATTATTATTATTATTATTATTATTATTATTATTATTATTATTATTATTAGAGTTTTTGTATATAATGTCTAATAAAACATTATAGAAATTATGTTATAAAAGATTTGTATAATGCAATAATGTTGCATCTATATTGCAACATGTGGTTATCATCATTTGTTATTTAATCCAAATGAACTATATAATAACAAATGATGATAAATTCTTATAGAAATTAGGTTATAATTCAATATTATTATTATTATTATTAAATTATTATTATTATTGTATTTGAGAGAGAATTGTATCCGGATAATTGCCATGGTATCCGAGTAACCAATTATCCGGATGGCAGTTACCATGGCAAGTAGGTAGTTAGTGGCCGCCGTATTCCCTGATCATTCCTTCAATATCTTTATTATTCTCACTTGCCATCGCCACTAGTGCTTTATTTATTCTTTCTTAATCAGTGTAAAATTTGTTTATCAATGACGTTTCTATATTATTGATTTTCACTAACTTTACTCCAAACTCTTTTATTGTATCAATGCCCCCTATGAATTCGGGTTTGATCTCTTTTACCACTACTACTGTGATTATTTTGGTCTTCTGATTCCATGTGGCCAGTATAGTCATGTATCCCATTGCTTCTTCACCTCCAGTTGAAAAAACTCCACATAATAATATCATACTACGTTTAAGTTCTGGTTTGCCTATTTTCTCCTTCAAATTCTTACTCATGACTGTTACTCATGCTCCAGAATCCCACAACATCTCTGTTTCGGTATTATTCAACATTATTTTACTCCAATTTCTTCCATCTTTCGTCTGGTACATCTCTTCTTCTGCCTCGTCTCTTCGTCATTCATTTCTTATTTCACAATTTATTGTCTTGACTCCACCGACGAAATGAAACCCATGGAGTCGCTGATGTTTTTTCCATCTTCTCTCAATATAGTATATTTCTCAGGGACACTGTATCTATCTTCCATATTGCTGTGATCCATTCTGAAATCCTGGCTGTTTTCGGTGTAATCTCTTGTTTCAGATTTTGAATCTTCTTCTTCTATGCACGCTATTCTTTGATATCGGTGTGGAACATCTTTCCGTAACGAAAAACAATCTCGGAACCCGTGTCCTTCCTTCCCACATATCAGGCATTTATTTCCCAGTGGACACTCAAACCTTCTATGTCCCCTTTCGCCACAACAAAAACAATCACCTACCATTAATTTTGGGACCGACATTTTTTTAAACATTTGCATAATAATAAAACTTATTTGCAAAAAACTTATTATGTTCTTGAAAATTATGATGAAAATATTATGATGAAAATAATGCAAATAAGTAAAAGGTTTTTAAGAAACTATAGCTATAATATATTCCTTGTAGTTTGCAATGAGCATCTACATTAGTTGAAATAATAATAATAATAATAATAATAATAATAATAATAATAATAATAATAATAATAATAATAATAATAATAATAATAATAATAATAATAATAATAATAATAATAATAATAATAATAATAATAATAATAATACCTAAATCTGTTTGCAAGTTATTTGGATGTCCATCTTTAAATAAAATATTAATTGCCTTGGACATTTCTTCTGCAGATTTTGCCTTGACTGGTATTGCTCGTGCAAACCTGCTGTATACATTAATACATGTTAAAATATATTTATTCCCATTGTTAATTTTCGAATAAGGTATCATCTCCATCAAATCCATTTGCCATAAATCATCAATACCAAATGTTTTTATACGCTCTTGTTGGAAATCTTTTCCGCATTGGTTTGTTCAAACTGTACGCAAGCTGATCTGATAACCACTTCTGGGTTTCTTTTTTCGAATTCGGAACTCTTTTGTTTAATTTTGCCACTCCACCGAAACCGGCTTCGTCTTCTGGGTTCGTCCAAATCTTCTCCATTACAACAAGAAGATTTAAAATTAAATTTAATGTCGGGCAATGAAGGATTAGCACCCATTGTTTATGATTGATTTCCTACAACTCCACCTAATAATGATAATGCCAGAGGTATTAATGCGCCAATAAATCCACCTTGTTGTTTATATATAATTTTTTCTCATTTGCTTACGATTTTTATTATTTACTAAAGATAACAATGGTTTCCTATGTTTGCTCAATAAATGCTTTTTGATTTACTGATTTTAATTTTGCCTTTGACTACTTTAAGTATAATATTGAGTAAATCATCGACAACAAAATTTGGGAATGATTGCAATATATTCATTCTTTTCATACTATGGGCCTTTAACAATGCATTAAAAAATGGAAAACTGCGATGATTTTTAACTACTTTTTTACCGGTTTTACGGGTTTTACGGGTTTTACGTTTAGGTTTAGGATTTTTCGAAATAAGATTCATTGCAGAGAAATTTTCAGTTACAAGTTTTTTAGATGGTGTATAACTAGTTGTTGGTGGAACTTTTGGAACTTTAATACTCTTTTTAATACTTTTTCTTAATTTCCTAATATTTTTCACCCTTGCTTTTAGAAACATTATTATTCATAGAGGTTTTCAACTTTGTTTATAAACCATGGCACCTTTTGGGTTGAAAATATCTGTTTTTACTCGTAAATCATTGGGACATTGTTGTGTGAAATCAAGAAATATATATCCATGAGGTATTTTTGTAACATCTTGAAATGCACTGATAAGAAAATTACGATTGTTAGGGTATGCTTGACGTGCAAGAAAATCAATCACTGTTGCATCTCTAGGATTCTTGAAAATAACTAAATATTGTACATTTAAATTACGTGTTCGATGTGCCCCACCTTGATGAAATAGATTTTGTGTTATGAAAATAACTGTTACACTGACATGTCTGCTAATCTTTGTAAATAAATTATTAAAATCTTTTTCTTTATTAGCTTCTTGATACAAATCATTGATAATAATGACATCACCTTTCTTTAATCGGCTGGACCAGTTTTTATCGAATCCCTTTACTATTTTCATGTTTTTTAATTTACAGAAACTTGATTGAGTTAATCCATGTTCTTCATCAGCACCCCTATGCCAATAAATCCTGTTGAATTTTGATTTGAATAAATTTGATTTTAGTAATTTACAAACAAATAATGTTTTTCCACTACCACTCGGACCAACAATTTGGTATACTGCATCATTTCTTAATTCCATTTCAAAAATTTTATAAATATATGTATATTTGTTTATATTCGATGATTTAATGAACTCGTGCTCAATTTGTATATAAAGACTAACTTTCATAAATGATTTAATAATGTTAGCAAATATAAATTATCGAGGAAATTTTGATGTATCGAATATGAGGTTCCCACCAGAGAAACCCCAGCAAATTATCGATAGAAGCGGGAAATATCCGATAATATTTTTCAAGACTGGTAAATGCCGAATCATGAGATGTAAGAAACCTTTGGATATTGATAAATTACAATATCGAATAAATAATATTATAATCCAATCAATTACCGTTACTATGGATATGGGACATAGTATCAATCTATATAACATGTCGAAAAAATGTGATTGTATGTTTGAACCGGAATTGTTTCCGGCACTAAGACTATTAAAATATAACCCTATATGTGTCAACGTGTTTGCTAGTGGAAAGGTTGTCATGTTGGGGTTGAGAAATTTGGAGTATAGAGAATTTGTTGACAATGTTCGAAATGAGATAATTTCATTGGTCGATTTCTAATTGGTTAATTTCTAATTGGTTATTGATTGATTTAAACAAACGGTTTTTTGTTTAGGATTCATTTATTCAACAACATGTACAAAATACCAAGCGCAGCAAATTTAGTGAAAGATATTGACGACTACGGTAAATTTAAAATTTTTATTTTTACATTTATTTATATTTATTATTTTAGAAAAATATTTAGAAGTTATGCTCAATAGGATAAAATATTATTATCCTCAAATTGCAGAGATAATAAAGGATAGAGAACCAGAAATCATTCCGGATCTCATATTCTATTCCACTCAAATTAGAATCATGGAGGTATTACATCAATTCTTATGGGATATCAAGATTAATAGAACCATCAAACAAATGGAGCCGGAGTATCAATGTATGTTCGGATGTTCATGCTGTGCCGATCGATATCGGCGATATGTCGAATGGGAGTTAGTGAAAACTCTGAGAAGGTTTCACTACTCCCGGATTGTTGATAAATATCAATAAATGTATTTTTGTTTCTATTGCGTTTTTATATTTGAAATAGTAATAATAGTAATAATAATATAAATAGTAAAAATAATAATAGAAATAATAATAGTAATAATAATAATATAAATAGTAATAATAATAGAAATAATATAAATAGTAATAATAATAATAATAATAGAAATAATAATAGAAATAGTAATAATAAAACATTAATAATAATATGTCACATTAATAGAACATAAATGCAGCATTAATGCAAATGACATGCAAATTTAAACAAAGACATGCTATAATCTGATTGGTTGATAGGCATGAGTCAAAAGTATAAAAACCCTGTAACATTTCAATTTAATCATTATTCACTATGACCAAGAAAATTTCATGCACCGAAAAACCTAAAGAAATGGTACAACCAGTTCAAATGTTCCACAACTACAAAATGTATTTTTTAAAAGAAGAAATCAATATGAAATTGGTTGCACCAGTCAAGCTAATTCCAACTAAATTTCAATTCTTATCCGGCACGCTTTCAATGATTGATGTCAAAACTATTGATGATGTTTTTAAACGGATAGATTCGAATCTATCGTGTAATCAACATGCGTGGTTCAACAATAGATATGCAAGATTTTATGATGCTTTTGATGAAATCAGTTTCAAAGAAAATGAAAATTGGTATATAACAATTGCAATCCAGGGATATAAAGTTGATAATAATGATGTATATTCTCCTATTTGGAAAATTATGTCTGCTAGACTTTCACAAATATTTTAATGTTATATTTAATAAATGTATTAGTCATATTTGTTTTTCTCTTTATTAATTGCAACATAAATGCAAATGACATGCAAATTTAACAAAGAAAATCTATAAACAAACTTATAATATAGTTTTAAAGTGATGAAAATGACTGCAGAAAAAGGTTAACATGATTAATTAATTACTGAATTATTTATTATTTAGAATTTGTAATCAACTTTTTGTTGGAAAAGTTAGCAGAAATATCTGGTGTGAAAATTGAGGACATATTATCTATTACAAATGCCTTAAATATCGGCTGGATAGTTGAGAGTCAAGATACAGGATTTGATGATGAGGAAGAAACTCAAGAAATTGATGAGGAAATCTATGAACCTATAGATGAACCTATAGAGGAACCTAAAGATGAACCTAAAGATAATATTACGAATGATTGTATTGATCATGTCGTTGAAAATATAATGAAATGTGGAGATGACGATTGCGAATGTGTTAATTAATAAATCTTAGTTAATTAGTGTTTGTAAATTTATTTAAAATTTTATTTAAAAATCAAACAAAATAACTATATTAATTTTTATTTAAAAATCGCGATAAAGCATACAAAATAGCAACACCTGTTGCAAGTTTTATATAGTTTTTAAATTTCATTTTCTGTTCATCTATTTCCTTCGCATTTCTGGCGAGTTGATTCAGTACGCCCCATCCTCCATTGGCTTCAATCCATGGTTGAAACTTTGACTTGATTATCTAGAAAATAAATATTAATAAAATATAGATTATAAAAGTATTACTTCTTGAGACAACTGATAATAATGTTCAGAGTCCCATAAACTTTTTTCGATTATAATCTTCATATAAGCGAGACCTACTAGTATTCGGGTCCACTTCATCTCATCGTCACATAGGCAGTTAAAAATCTTATGAAAATAGAATTTTTTCGTTTCGAGGCAATCGGAATTGAGCACATCCTCATAATCAATATGATTTCCTTCTATAATCTTTTCGGTCCGATCGACCAGGAAACTGAGGCTTTCCATAATCTTCTTGTTGATAAGTTCGCTTAAAAGATTTTCCACAAAATGAGACATTTCTACAATAATTTAAAATATGATGTTTTATTTGTACTAATACCGTATGATTTTGATTGGTTGATAGACTATAAATGTAAAAGAAAGGTTTTGATTTGATACACCATGAAAACTATATTCATATTGCTAATTATTATAACAAGTGTGTGCTCACACAATACAACAATAACAGTGGAGTCTTTTAATAAATCAATATGTGTTTGTCCGAATACAGCCAAGTTGATGGATATTTTATATATTCTCGACAAATCAAAATGGTCAAAGCATCCAGGAAAAAGAATATCTCAAAGATTGGAGAATTTAGAAAACAGTTATGAACTATCATTTGCATATATACAAAATATAAAAATTAAATTGATTGATCATATTGAAGTTTTCAATAACTCTATTGTTGAAAATAAAAAGAATATGAAAATTATTGATAAGAAGCATGATTATTTGTTAAAAAGATTGAATTATTATTAAGAGAAATTCAAACAATCAAAGGATCAATAGAATATCTGAAAATCAATTCAACGTTACCAATTTCAAACAATAATGCTGCGAATAGTAGTACATCAATATTTAATTTACCTTTGTTAATTTTACATTATTTAATTGTTTAAATAAATGTATGTTTTGTTGATTTGTTTAATAATACCCTTGTGAGATGTTGAGCGTGACCAGTACCCTTGTGAGCACTACCCATAGGGGGACAAAATATTTTGTCGGATAGACTCGGAGTATATAGATTAATACTAATAATAATAATAATAATAATAATAATAATAATAATAATAATAATAATAATAATAATAATAATAATAATAATAATAATAATAATAATAATAATAATAATAATAATAATAATAATAATAATAATAATAATAATATCTTTAGAAATAACAATCATAATAACAAGATATATGGCTCATTCGAAAGGTGTTGGATTGAGCGTTAAAATGAGCTATCGATGAATAATTTTCGTTGGCGGGAACTGTGAAAAAATTAATAATAAAATAATAATATTTTTTAAAAATAATAATAAAAATAATAATATTTTTTTAAAATAATAATATGACCTTGATGACTCATCGCGATGACTCATATGACCTTGGGAATGGCCTTGGATGAGTCATGCGACCTTGGAAATGACCGCGATGAGTCATAGGATGACTCAGGCGACCTTGAAAAATTTTGACCTTGATGAGTCATAGTATGGGTCATATGACCTTGAGAATGACCCTGGATGAGTCATGTGACCTTGAAAATGACCTTAGGTGAGTCATGACCTTTGTTTAAATGACCTTGAAAATTTTGATGAGTCATAGTATGAGTCACGTGACCTTGATGAGTCATAGTATGAGTCATGGTCTTTGTTTAAATGACCTTGAACAATTTTTTTTAATTTTACGACCGGGGGGGGGGGGGGTACTGTGCTAGCGGTGCCCTGTGCCAGCGGTGCCCAATCCATCTACTGTGCTAGAAGGAATGCTATTCAAGGGAGTAGTAGTTTATCTAGATGATATCTTGGTATATGTTAAAAGTCAAAAAGACGACGATGAGCTATTAAGGGAAATATTCAGAAGAATTCAAGTGGCAGGACTGAAGATAAATCCAGAAAAATGCAAATTCAATAAAACAGAATTGTGTTTCCTTGGTCACACAATTAACGAGAAGGGTATCCAGACAAACAGGGAGAAAGTGGAAGAGATCGAGAAAGCAGAAGTATCAAAATGTTCAAAACAATTGAGATCGTTTCTCGGATTAACGAACTACTATGGAAGATTCATCAAAGACTGCCAAAATCGCCGAACCATTATACGCTGCAACATCGGGATGCGATAAAGATATAAATTGGACTAAAGAATGCAATGAGAGCTTCCAAACTCTGAAGAGAAACACCTATCCTTGATTTTCCAAGAGAAGATAGGATTTTTATCTTAGACACAGACGCTAATTTTCAGAGCCATTGGTGCAGTTTTGAGTCAAATTACAGAAGATGGAGAAGAATCTCTCATAGCTTATGGCTCGAGACATATGTCATCACATGAAAAGGGATACTGTGTAACCAGGAAAGAACTGCTCGCCGTACATGAAAACGTCATGCATTTTAGAGAATATCTGTACGGGAAAAAATTCATAATTCGCACCGACCACAAGGCATTGGTTTTCATGAACACTACAAAAACGCCAATCAGTCCGCAATTCCAAACATACAGTTAACCTGTCGAAATATGATTTTGAACTAAAATATCGGAAAGGCGAAGAACACTCGAATGCAGATGGACTATCAAGATTAAGAAGTATGGTTTCCACTTAGTGTCAAACAAGACATGAAGAAGCTAAGCAAGGAAAATCAAATATTATATATATATATATATATATATATATATATATATATATATATATATATATATATATATATATATATATATACTATCCAAAGAACAGAAGCTATGGAAAAAGTATGGGAACAACAACAAAAGGACATTCGGTTTCGAGAGCTGCGAGACATATTGGAAAATGGATGTACACGGGAGAAAAAAAATTGTTTTCCTTTTAACGTAAAAAATACACGAATTGATGGAGGATTAATAACAGTAGAAAAGAACAAAAATATCTTAATGTTAGTCCCAGAAACATTTCCAGGCCTGTTAACAACAACGCTACATGAAGAACTATGTCACATTGGAGTTAAGAAATTATTTTATTATATGGAAAAGATATTTTATTGGCCGAAAATGCAAGAAACAATCAAACTCTGTTTACAATGTTTCGAGATCTGCGCTAAGAGAAAGATCGATCAGACAAGAACCAAGGAAACATTTATTCCTAGATATAGCTCTGAATTCCTAGAACAGATTGTTATAGATGTGGCTTACATGGAAATAAACGCCATGAAAAAATATATTGTATTAATGGTGGACCGTTTTAGCAAACTGATTTCTTAAACTGCAATCACAAAGCAAGACGAAGGGACCATTTTCAAAACAATACTTAATAGTTGGATCTATCGATTTGGAAAGCCGAAGAGTATTTTAACAGATAGAAGCCGAAATTTCGAAGGGAATTTCCTAAGACAGAAACTACAGAAACTTGGAATCAAACAGGAATTCAGCTCACCTTACCAGCACCAATCAAATGGTTTAGCCGAAAGAGCCATACGAACGATAAGAGATCTTATTACATCAACATTGGCAGGCGGGTGTGAAGAGAGAAACTGGCACGAACTTTTACCCAGAATAGAGTTCACTATAAATAGCAGTCGACAAAGTGCTACAGGTTTATCACCATTTGAGATAATTTATGGACGGAGTGTTAACCTCACTCTAACCTGAAACAAGCCGAGATATCAAGAAGCGAAAGAATCGAAGACGCGAGATTTAACTCCATTAAAGCCGCAGACACTATGAGAGCTATGGATAAGACAAAGAGCGGCACTCGTGTTTTCGAGGTGGGGGAGGAGGTACTCGTACGTAAAGAGCCGCAGGACAGGCACAAGGATGGTATGCAATACGATGGCCCATATAAAATCGCCAGATTTCTATCACCTCATCGAGTCGAACTACATTCACAAGAAGGAACGAAAGAAAGAAGAATCGAGTGGCTGAAGAAGTGAGAAAATTCTTAAGAAGGGGAGAGTTAGATATCTTTTTGTTTAAATAATTTGGAATTGGCGGTTTTTGTGAATTAATTAAAACTTGTTATTTATAAATTCTTTGATTAAATATATATTGTTAGTTTCAAGATTTTTGCTGCAAATTTAAAGATGGATCTAAAGATGGATTTAACTATATACATTGTCGATTAGATGTATAGTTAATAAAATCACAAGGGATAATAATTGTCTGTTAGATATATCTATTGGATTGTCTTTGGATTGGATTGAATTGGACTTTTGGGTTGTATTGATATTCAAGTTGATCTATTGTTTTTCTTCGGCATATATGTTGACCCGGTACATTCTAGGCCCCGTCTTCTAGTACTTGTTGAGGTTAAATGTGGTGATGGGCCTACCCTCATCATCCAACACAAATATATGGCCTCATAAAGACTGGGTTAAAATTCACCGCAAAAAATATTTCAATACGAAATTTCCTTTCATGGCATTTTAATTGATTCCAAAGTACTCGCTAACAAATATCGGAAATACTATTTTTGAAAATAACTAATTTAAATTTTATTTTTATCTTAACATTTAAAAATAAATTGTTTAAATAATGGGCTAATATATAAGGACAAAATTGTCATTAGTTTAAACTAATGGAATGCAATACAAAAGAACTTATTCTTTCAGGAATAAAAAGTTATAAAAATTATCATTTTGAAAATGCAGAAAGGAATTTCAATGAAGCTATGAAATTTGGAATTACGGATCCATTAATGCTGTATGAAATTGATTATTTTTTGGGAAATATTAACTTTTTAATGGCAAATTACGGAAAGGCTCTGATGAATAACCAAAAATGTTTGGACTTTGCTAAATTGGCCAATAGAATAGATCTAGAAATTATTTCCTATGGAGACTTAACAGACATTCTAACTTTTTTAGGAAGATTTGAGGAGGCAAAATCCGCGGGTGATTTACATTATAAATTATCTGCTGAAAAGAAAATAACTAATGAAATGATCAAAGGATGTTTCTATAAAGCTTTAATTATTTTCCAACAGGCCAGAGCTGAACCAGAGTTTAATGATAGCGTAAAATCTCAGCTAGAACAAGCAGAGGTTTTAATGAAACAAACCGTAACCTCTGTTAAATGTAATAATAACCTTTATTTACAAATGTTAATCTTTGGTACATATTCTTCGGTTCATTATGCACTTCAGAATTACCAAGAAGCCCTTAAATTTATGACGAGAAAACTGGAAATATCTAAGATAATTATGGACAGCCTTTCACTTAAACGAACTTACTTGATCAGAGCACGCATATATATGAAAATGAATAACTATAATAAAGCTATTAGTGATTGTAAATCTGCTCTAATTTTGACTAAAAATATAGGTGACAATAAGAGCACATTTGACGTATTATATATATTAACGAATACCTATTTTATTTGTAAAAAGTTCCTTTCAGCCCTTAAGACTATGAATAAATATCTCGCAGCTATCGAAGGCAGTGTCATGCATCAAGTGGAAGCGTATTATTATTTAGCGCTCATTTACATAGAACTTGGTGACTTTCATTCGGCTAATATATTCAAAGGAAGAATTCAGAAATTTGCAAACGATTTGAAATATCAAAAACAGCATCATGATGTTTTAACTGATTGCGTAGAACGAATTTCTTGTTACGATAACTGGAAAGCGATAAATAAGGATTATAAAAACAATCGAAACTTGGACAATATTTCCACCAATAGACCGGAAATAAAGTCATTCAAAAATTGTAAATTCATAATAAATAATGAAGAATGCATAGAAACCAAATACCTTTTAAAGGGAATACGGGTTTACAATTTGACACGAAAAGAATTGATATAATCTTTTGAATACTGTTGCTGTAATTGAAGATTTTTATGTATAATAAACTTTATGTATTATTATATTTCTATGTTATATTTTTGTTTTGTTAATGAACCTGCTGGGAAGAATGTAAATAAATCAATTTATTTTTTATAACTATTAATTTTATTTCAGACAAGAAAAATACGGAAATAGTAATGTTGCATAATGAAAGATTTAGCAAATATCCAATGGTAAATTATGACGTAACGGATATCAAAGGAGATTTGCCATTGTTATTTTATCAATGATATTTGATTGGTTGATTAAATTTACGCATATCGGACGTAGATTTTTATTAGAGGAGTTTGGAAAATTTCCAAATCTGCTGACGACCTTCACTTGGTGCCATATTGTATTGTACGTTTTTGATTGTAGTCAATATTCTATATTCTTATATAAACATAGGCAGAAGTCACGAAGAGTGAATACTGGATTATTTTACAAATAGAATTAGTATAAAACTCATTGAATGAACGGCCCCCGTCAATAGGACCACGTAGATAGAAAATTGGATCTTAGTGAATGGTGATAATACTCAACTTTATAACTACGTACTATTAGTCATTTTATACTATTATGAAATGCCTGTAAGCAAGCCTGACTCTGTAAACAAGTATTCACGTACATTAGAGGCCGTTACATTTTGCTTGCAATCAAATTTTTCTGGGTCAACCACGTTAATGCCATACAATAATTTATGCGTGTAACAAAGATTTTCTGGATTTCAGTTTGAGTTTGCTGGATCATTATCACTAATGCAAGGTTAAAATAATGTAGTGCAAGAAATAATAATAAAATAATGACGTTTCGAAATAAAAATAATAATAAGTAACCTATAGCTTAATGTCTGTTTCGTCGTGGAGAAGACGACATTGGGGCGTCCTCAAGACTAAAAACATCACAATATAGCTCCGCTCAAGGAATGTGATGATGATCAAAACCGAAGAGAATTCAGCAGGGCCGTCTTTAAAATATCAGAGGCCTTTTTATCGGAGGTCTTTATGCCGGGAGCCATTTTGCCAAGGGCTGTTTTGTCAGAGGCCCCTTTGACTGAGTCTTTTTGTCGAGGCCCTTTTGACGGGTCACCATGATAAGTCGTTGAAACAATTTTCATTAAGGATTGACTTCAAATAAGACTTGAAATATTTCAAGGCATTAAATAAACGTTCGTTTGTTGCTATTGTGACCGCAGAGTTACAAAGATTTGAAGTAAAATTGTCATTTTGGAATATGTTTTCATTCTAGATGCTTACGTTATTTTATACTTAATCTTCTGAGGTTAGTTACCTGATTCTCGACACTGCCTTAACTCTGTCATAGGAGATATACAGTTTCCATGTCATCTTCGTTGCAGCGGAGAATCTTAAAATGAAATACAACAGTTTAATTGTTATGAGAGATATTGAGAAAGAGAAAGAAAAACAATCACCCCTTAGATCGATGTGATTAGAAGCATTTTATCTAACTAATGTTCTTCTGCAGTTTTTTCTAAAACATTCAGACAATGAGAAGTTTTGGGATGAAATGTCATATATGTTGAGAATACCTAAATGTCAAATTATAAACAAATAAATAAAATTACTTGGGGGAAGATTGTCATGACAAACGGGACGATCTATGGGAACTCAGAAAAGAAAACGGAAGCAAAAAGAAATGGGAAATGAGGAAGAGGAAGGAAAAAAAAAGAAATCAAACATGAAAATAAAAACCAAAGTCAGTAGTAATTAATTAGTATAAAAAGGTAAAGGAATTTCGAAATCGAGAAAATAGAAAAACAACAATATTCTTATCTCGACAGCTTGTCAGAGATAAGGGACACGAAATAAAAACAGGCCGGAGTCGCAAAAGAGAAAATAAGAAAATATCTCGACAGTTGTCAAAGATAACTCAGTGTCAGGGAAAAGTTTGGAAATTATGTGGAAGAAATTGTGGAATTGAAGATAAACTGAAGTGCCACAAATTGACGAGGTATAAAAGGAGGTGGCACAGCAGAAGCAGGAGAGAAAATATAGAGGACAATTTAGGAAATTAAGAGAACACGTGGGAGAATTGTATTAGCGAAACAGTTTGGAGGAACAATTGAGAAAATAATTATTCAGTTGATAATAGAGTAAAGTTAGGCGAGTAAAGGCAAATAAAAATCAGAGAACAACCAGTTAAATTTACCAATTATTACACTCCTCAGTTGTGAGAGAATTGTCAAATCAAAGTTATACGAGTGTACTATTCCTCACCATAGTGTTGTAATAAGCACGGTATAATAGTATCTTGTTGAGTCAATTGTATCATTGTGAAAATATTTGTGATATTCAATAAAGTTTTCAGTGTCAATTGTCATTTGTGGGTCAGTCAAAGATACTCTTTGAGTCAGAGTAAAATTCTAATTTTATCACTAACTCAATAACCCAACATATATGTTTAATTTTTATAATCATTTTCCTACTGTAAGGAAAATCAAAGTTAATGACAGTAGGTAGATAGTAGCCCACTGCAACAATTACCCCCCCCCCCGGGGGGGGGGGGTTGTTGCAACTTTTTTTTTGTTGCAACTTTTTTTTGTTGCAACTTTTTATTACGCAATTGTTGCAACTCACATTTTTTGCTTTCAGGGATTTTTGGTCCAAATTTTTTTTTTATCAGACTATAGTGAGGGGGTCTCGATGGTCCGGGGATTTTCAATACAAAAAAATTTTTTCAATAGAAAAAGGCGGTCTTCAATAAAAAAGCATGGATTTTTCAGACTATAGTGAGGGGTCTCGATGGTCCTGGGATTTTCAATACAAAAAATTTTTTTCTATACAAAAACGATGGTCCTGGGATTTTCAATACAAAAAATTTTTTTCTATACAAAAATCCGACTACCACTAAAAAAGCATGGAATTTTCACACTATAGTGAGGGGGTCTCGATGGTCCTGGGATTTTCAATACAAAAATCCGACTACCACTAAAAAAGCATGGAATTTTCAGACTATAGTGAGGGGGTCTCGTTGGTCCTGGGATTTTCAATACAAAAATCCGACTACCACTAAAAAAGCATGGAATTTTCACACTATAGTGAGGTGGGTCTCGATGGTCCTGGGATTTTCAATAGAAAAAGGTGGTCTACACTAAAAAAAGCCAAGGATTTTTCAGACTATAGTGAGGTGGTCTCCTTGGTCCTGAGAAATAGGCGGTCTTCAATAAAAAAGAGTGGTAATTTAAGGTCTCAGGATATTTTCAATACAAAAAGCTGGTCTTCAATGAAAAAGCATGGTAATTTAAGGTCTCAGGATATTTTCAATACAAAAATCTGATTATCACTAAAAAAAGCATGGAATTTTCAAAGTAAATTAATGCGGGTCTCCTTGGTCCTGAGAATTTCAATAGAAAAAGGTGGTCTACACTAAAAAAAGCCAAGGATTTTTCAGACTATAGTGAGGTGGTCTCCTTGGTCCTGAGAAATAGGTGGTCTACACTAAAAAAAGCATGGAATTTTCAGACTATAGTGAGGTGGTCTCCTTGGTCATGAGAAATAGGCGGTCTTCAGGATATTTTCAAAGCATGGAATTTTCAAAGTAAATTAATGCGGGTCTCCTTGGTCCTGAGAATTTCAATAGAAAAAGGCGGTCTACACTAAAAAAGAGTGGTAATTTAAGGTCTCAGGATATTTTCAATAGAAAAAGGCGGTCTTCAATAAAAAAGCATGGTAATTTAAGGTCTCAGGATATTTTCAATAGAAAAAGGTGGTCTACACTAAAAAAAGAGTGGCAATTTAAGGTCTCAGGATATTTTCAATACAAAAAGGTGGTCTACGCTAAAAAACAGTGGTAATTTAAGGTCTCAGGATATTTTCAATACAAAAATCCGATTATCACTAAAAGCATGGATTTTTCTAGGCCAATTCAGGTGGGTCTCCTTGGTCCTGAGAAAAAGCTGGTCTTCAATGAAAAAGCATGGTAAATTTTTAAAATAAGTAAATAATGGGTCTAAAATTGAATTACAGTAAATTATGGGTCTAAAAAATTAAATTACTGTAAATTATGGGTCTAAAAATTTTGAATTACAGTAAATTATGGTCAAAATTTTTCAATTAAAGTAAATAATGGTTCTAAAAAATTAAATTAAAGTAAATTAAGGTTCAATCAATTAAAGTAAATAATGGTCCAAATTTTTGAATTAAAGTAAATAATGGTCCAAATTTTTAAATTAAAGTAATGAATGGGCTCAAATAACTAAATTAAGGTTCTAAAAAATTAAATTAAAGTTAATTAAGGTCCAAATTTAAAAATTAAGTAATCAATGGTCAAAAATTTTAAATTAAAGTTAAATAAGTAAATTAAAGTAATAATTTTTAAATAAGTAATGTAATAAGTAAATTAAAGTAAGATTTTAAAATTTATTAACAAAAAGTTGAAATAATAGAAGGTGTTTGAGAATTGAAATTTTTTAATGAAAATTTTAATGAAATAATTTTTTAAGTAATTTTAAATGGAAATTTTTATGGAATAATTTTTTAAGTTAATTTTTAATGGAAATTTTTATGAAATATTTTTCAATGATAATTTTAGATGGAAATTTTTAAGATAATTTTTAATGAAATTTTTTATGAAATATTTTTCAAAGACAAATTTTAATAATAATTCTACAACAAACCAACAACTTAGTACCAACAACCAGTAACTTATGAACATGTATTAACAATCAGATACCTACAACTAGTTACTAACAACCTGCTACCAAGTACTTACAATCAGTTACCTGCTACCAAGTACTTACAACATGATACCACGTACTAAATAACTCTCAAACAATCAGATACTTACAACCAATTACCAGATACCAAGTACCTACAACTAGTTACTAACAACTAGTTACCTGAGACTAAGTACCTACAACCATCTAACAAGTACTAACAACCAAAACAAGCAACCAACTAGGTACCAAGTACTAACAACCGACAACAACCAGCTAACAACTAAATACAACCTACCAAGTACCTACAACCACATACTAACAACTAGTTACCAGATACCAACTACTCACAGACGTCAACAACCAGGTACTAAGCATTATTAACCAACTACTAAGTACCAACAACAACTAACTACCAACTACTAAGTACCTACAACCACCTACCTATTAACTAGCTACAACCACCTACCAACTAGCTACCACCTACCCATTAACTAGTTACAACCAGCTAACTAGGTACTAGATACCAAGTACTAACAACCAGTTACCTGCTACTAAGTACCAACAACCACCTACCAAGTACATACAACCAACATCAACCAGGTACTAAGCATTAATTACCAACTACTAAGTACCTACAATCACCTACCCATTAACTAGTTACTAAGTACTATCAACCAACTAGGTACTAGATACCAAGTACTAACAACCAACAACAACCAAGTACTAAGCATTATTAACCAACTACTAAGTACCTACAACCGACTAGCTACCACCTACCAAGTACCACCAACAACGAGATACCTACAACTAGATACTAACAACTAGTTACCAGATACCTACTACTCACAGCCGTCAACAACCAGGTACTAAGCATCATCAACCAAGTAATAACAACTAGATACCTAGTACTTACAACCAGATGACCACGTGAAATTATTAGTTAAATAGGTAAAATAATGTTTAATTTTAAATTAACTAATCAATGGTCTAAAATATTAAAGTTAAAGTTAATTTAAGATGAAGATTTTCTGGGATTTCCAATGTTAATTTTAGATGCAAATCTTCGTCAATTAATCAATGACCACATGAAATTATTAGTTAAATATGAAAATAAGGGTTATAATTAGTTGTTTAGTAAATTATGGTGTAAAATTAAGAAATAAAGAATAATTAGGTAAATTAAGGATAAGTAAATTAAAGTTAAAAATTGTAAATAAGTAATTAAAGTAATAATTTTTAATAAGTAATGCAATAAGTAAATTAAACTAAGATTTTAAATTTATTATCAAAAGATTGAATAACCACCAACTTTTTTGAGAAATGTAATTTTAATGAAATTTTAAATGGAAATTTTTTTTTTTAAATGAAAATTTTAATGAAATAATAATAATATAATATAATAAAATAATAATCAATAATAATAATAATAATAATAATAATAATAATAATTAATAATAAAAATAATAATATCATTCAACAGTTACCAACAAGTGGTTACGATTTTTTTAACTAGGTGCAACAATAAATACTTTCAACATGATCCCAAGTATAACTAACTCTCAAACAACCACATACTTACAAAACTAACTACTTACCAATCAACCATGCGATTTTAAGCTGGATAAAAAGTAAATTAATTCTTTATGTATGTCTATGAATTGTATACCACAACTCCATCACGCTTTAAAACCCCACGTGAAATTCGAAATAATTTAAATTACAATGAAATACTAAGAATTCTAATTACAAAACATTTTTCTTTTAAATTGATTACTACTGACTATTATTGCAAAGTAAAAATCACATTCAATAAATACTTATTGTTGATCAGTTTATTATATATACTTCTGAGTTTACCGACAGGATGTTTTGACCCCCTAAGGGTACAGGTCGTAAGGGTACTGGTCGTAAGGGTATTAGTCGTAAAAGGTCTAGTCGTAAGGGTATTGTAACACTCAAACCACCACCCTACTCATTAATTAACTACAATGTACTAAAACCAGGTCTCAAACAACTAAATACTAAACACTTACAACCCACAACAACCAGCTACTAAGCATTATCAACCTACAACATATAACAACACTGGTACCAGCTACCAAATACAAGATACCAAGTACCAACAATCAACTAACAACACATAAAAATAATAGCAATTAATACAAAATATTCTTCACATACACTATCTTCTTATCAAAATCTAAAAAGTCATCAGATACCAACTACCAACTACCAGTACTAACAACCAACTACCTACAACCAACAACTATGTACTAACAAATTGATCTTTAAAAGAAAAATACTCATCACTTGAAAATTAGATGGAAAATTAATTGAACTCAAGACATCAATAACTTGGAAAATTGATAAATAATGCAAAAATTTAAATTTACTCAAAATAAATTCATAAAATTTAATAATAGACAAGAAAGAATTCTATTCATTAATCATCCAGTAAATAAAAAAATACTGGATCATTCAAGTTGAATCAACTAAGATAATAATTAATAATATAGATTTAGTAGATAATTGATTTAGATGAATAAATTAATTGAAATAAAATTAATTTTAATTATTTTTTTTAAAATAATACATGTACTCAAATGATTGACTGAATGCTCAAAATATTCAAAAATCAGTATAAATTCATTAAAATTATCAATGTCATCAATCTACAATAAAAATAATTATCATTAAATTCAAAGAGAGACTAGAAAACTAACAAACCAGAAAATTCATTTAAATGACAATAATTGGTATATTCAAGCGAATTCTCTAATAAAATCATCTAAAAAGAACTCTTTCCCTGAAATATTCTCTATCTTTTAAGATTAGTATCTTATCGATAAGTACTTGTTAAAGATCATATATTCACTCAAACTAACAAGATTTCCTTAAAATCCCCTAAATGACTATATTTCTATCCTTAATTAATATTATTACAAATATTTTCACTAAAATCATCAAATTTCTTGAAATAACTCTATCTTGTATTTTATCGAAAAATATCCTTAAAAGGTTAGTATATTTACCTCAGACTAATAAGATTCTAAAATCATTTAAATGACTATAATCTAACTTTAATTCCTATTATCACGAATATTTCCCTATAAAACATTGTAAAATAATTGGTCATAACCTAAATAATTTATTAAAATCAAATGAAAACCGGTTATAATTAAATTTTTGTAATCACTGTAATATTTTGTAAATTACTACTCGAAATTAAAAATTAAATATAACTGACTAGTCCCATTGAAAGATTAAATTATCCATTCAATAAAATATATTTCTTCAAATGATCATTTTTACCGATATCAAACCGATTTAATTACTAATTAAAATCAATCGATATATTTCTCTCCAATAAAGATCAATTTTATTGAGTCGACGTTTTAAATCAATATATTTTAAACTTTTGTCATTCTCCGCCTAAAAAAGATAAAAATAATTTAAAGTTGATATCAATCCCAATTATCTGTAAAGATTTCATTGTCAAAACCAAGTAAATCGATATTAACCCTACTTAATAAAACATAAGTCTAAATAATATACAATGAATTAATCACAAACCTAATAACGATATAATTATTATTATCATAACAAGTATGACATTTCCCTTAAACATTGATTATTTTACCAAATCTCCTTACAATGATATATCCCATCTTAACCATCCTTAATTAAATTAAATCGACTATATCCCCTTTAAAGATCATATAATTCCCACTTATCGCTCGCTCATAAAATCTAACGACTATATCGCCTTCAAAAGATCATAATTCCCATCTTAACCCAGTCTTCATTAAATTCAATCGACTAATCTCCCCTTAAAATGATATATCCCATCTTAAAACGATCTCTCATTAAATCTAACCGACTATATCCCCTTAAAAGATCATATTTTCTCTAATCGATCTCTCATCAGATATTTCTACCCTCTTTAAACATCTAACCAAATATATCCCTCATTTACCCACTTGAATCCTCCTTTAATTCAGCAAAATCCTTAAAATCCTTTAAAAAATTCTTCAAAAAAAATATGAATTTTCATAAACACCAAATATTCTTCCATTGAAATAATTTAGAAGCTAAATAATAAGAGCCCACTAAAGATCAAAATTCACTAAAATTTTCTACAAATATTAACATCATATACTGGAGATGATATATATTGGATTGATCATAATTCTTCAGCTATTCAACCAATCATTTTCAAGCAAGTAACAGCAACTAAATTTCTGTATATCTACAATAATTATCAGGTAAATTTAAAGTCTTGATATAAGGTTACTAGTTTCTGAGCTTTGTTTTTTAAAGTGCATCAATGTGTAAATATTCTTAGAAAATTATTGAAAAATATTTAGTCAAATACATACACACGCTATCATCAAAAATCACTAAATTATTAATGTAATTGTCAATGAAGTTAATTTTTATTTAAAAACTATTCAATAAAATATAACTAACTTATCCAAGAAATTCATTTAAATTTATCAATTAAATTTATCACATTAAAGCTTTATCAGTCAACATGAAATTCTTAGAAAATTATTCAATAACCTCAATCAAAATTTATTCTAGACTTAATTATAACTTAATTGTCAATGAAATTAATTTTATTTAAAAAACTATTCAAAAAATACCACTAAGTATCAAGAAAAATTAATTAGATTTATCACCATTAAAACCTTAAATTTTTAATCAATCAACAGAAATTTGCAAAAATGTCTAGAAATCCAACAAAAATAATGAAAATTTACAAAAAATGATAAAATTTCATGAAAAGATAGATATCCACAAAAAATTACTATTTCACAAAAAATATGGAAATGTACAAAAAATGATGGAAATTCACAACAGAACCGATAAAAATTCACAACAAAAACTGATGGAAATTCACAAAAATGATAGAAATTTACTTGAATAAAAACCATCAACTCTAAAAATTATGAATACCTTAAACATCATATTTGTCTAAATAATCATTCAAATAAAAGCATTAAATGATCAGTACCCTTTACGACATGTTGAAGAATGTGAGTAGTACCCTTGGGAGCCAATACCCCTTAGGGGGTCACAAAACATCCTGTCGGATAAACTCCAGGTATATATTAATTAACTCATTCAAATTTATCATGAATAGTCAAATTATCATAAATTTCGATAAAAATTCTAAAGTGGTAAGCAATGAAAAAGAAGAAATTCTTTAAACTTTGATAAAATTAACAATGAATGTGGTAAGACTCTTCATTAAAAGTGAGAAATTATTCATTCTACTCGATTCAATGGGTGAAAATAATTGGTAGAAATAATCATTAATGGATCATGAATGGGCATAGATAAGAAGAAGGTTGATAAAAATGGAAATATATTAATGAATTATTTAAAATATTTCATAAAATTATAAATTTAATAAAAAAAATCTTAAAAGAAATATTTGTGGGGAA
>CAUHTR010005589.1:0-26670 GCA_959609185.1 Schmidtea polychroa | reverse complement strand
GAAGTTTTGGATACATAGAAGTCAGTTGAGGAGATATGTGAGGGAATTAAATGTTTTCCAGACTCAATATGTGTTGATTCTTTCTCTCTCACAAGATAAGTAGACTTTAGCATAATGTATCGCCGATTTAGAAATTGGATAATCAATTAAGACTTAATACCTTCTAATGGCAGTCTGATCGTTGGGACATGTGTGAGTTGACCAGTCGGATGAAACCAGTTCACCTCTACCCATGCATTCTGCCACTTTATACAGTACCAAAGCATCTCATCCACGCTGATATTCAGTTGGTTATTTGTTTGGCGTTTTAGGCTTTACCGCGGAATTAAGTAATTTTACCCCCAGCAATAACGAAAATGGAACTTCTTCTGAGCCGAGTTAGGTAACATCCCCTAGAACGCAAACACTTTGGTCTCTAGATATTTATTGCTCTATCCATTGCTCTAGTATTTTTTCACACTATAAAGATGGGGTCTCTTTAACCGTATAGTTTTTTAAACACAAAATCCAGGTCTCGTTAAAAAGCCAAGGTATTTTAAGATCCCAGGATTTTTTGTACATAGAATTTATGGTCATTATTTTGATGAATCGATGGCCAAGTGAAATTTTGGCAATTATTTAAAATTAAAGTAAATTAAGGTAATATTTTAAAAATTAGACGTAGATTTTGAATTTTGGTCAAATATTTTGATGAATCGATGGCCATGTAAATCTTTGGTAATAATTTTAAATTAAGTAAAATATGTCAAATTAATATTTAAATACTGATACATTGAGGAAATAATTTTAAATTAAGTACATTAACCCTTTAATCACTGAAATTGAAATATTCAACTAGCAAATATTCAACCAAACTGACCTATCATGAGCAAACCACGCGACCGAACGTGTTCAAACCTGTTTCTTTTGGTGGGGAGTATCACAGAAGAAAGACGGGTCTTAGTTGTTAGAGCGCAAAAAATTTTTCAATTTAAACTGAATGATGATTTTATGATGACCGTCTGTAGACGGTTTTAGTGGTTAAAGGGTTAAGTAAATTAAAGTAAGGCAATATTTTAAAAATAAGTAATAGATTTTAAATAAATAAAGTAATATTTTTAAATTAACCACTTGCGCTATGATTTATTTTCGGTAGCTGAGCCGCGCTCTACTATATAAAGTATCGTAAGGCATCGACGCCTCACCGCGTCAGCGAGCTCAGAGGTTTGACCAGCGCTTATCGCGAGAGTAGGGTCTTACCTAAAAGATTTACACGAATATAAATAATTATTCACAACAATAAATTTTATTAATCAATAGTCTATTTTTGTTTTTGTTTTTGCGACAAATACTATCGACGTGATATACACGTCACTTGCAGTTCTGAAAAAAATCATCAAGACGTGCCTGGCACGTCAATATAGCGCAAGTGGTTAAAGTAAATTAGTGTAATAATTTAAAATAAGTAAATTAAAGTAATAATTTAAAATTTATTGTCAGATATTTAGAAAAACTAATAGCCACTGGGAATTTTAAAAAAGTAAATAAATTTAAATGCAAACAATATGAAATAATTTTTTGGTAATAATTATAATAATAATAGTAATCATAATAATTCAACAAAGTACTTACAACCAAGTACTTACAATTAAATAAAGATACAAAGTCTATTTATCACACATAAGCTCTTCTTTATTAAGCAAGTAGAATTTCTTCTTATACACCTAAAAAGGCGAGTAAACTTTACATGAGCCGTTCAAACGACACAATCATTTTGGCATTTCAATCTAGATTCTTGTGCAGATTCGTAATGGATACGATGTTGTTCATTCATGTTGATACGAATGGTGTTCATTCCTCTCAACTGTTTTATTCTATTAGCCAACAGTTCTGGATCACAATATGAGAGACGGTTCTTTATAATTGGAAACAGCTCTTCCATCTTTAATAATACTGTTTGAAAGATATATGCTTGTTGCTCATCAATCATTTTTGAATTTTTGGTTTTGTCAATAATTCAAAGATTTAAACTTAATTAATTAACTAATTAATTAACTTAATGAAAATTCTAAAATTTCTTCGTTGGTTGTAGGATTTAAAATCATTGATTTTATAAAATTCTGAATTTCTTGAATTTGGTTGAAATAATCTAAAGTTTTCATTCCTAATATTACAACTTTGCTACTTGTAAACACATTGACACTTAATGGTCGTACTTGAGATGTCGTAAAGCTGGAAATATTTGAGGTTCATAGTAGCTATTGTTTTTCATCAACAAGACATTCAGATCAATGGAAGTACCAATATCTATGGTTACTGTAATAGATTGGATTTATAAGTCTTGAATCTGATGCTTGAGATCTTCTTTTTGTAATGGAGTTTTACATCCCATTACCCTGCATTTCCCGTTCTTAAAGAATGAAATAGAATATTTTCCGCTTCTGTTCACATCATGTTGTGAACTTGTGAACCTGTCGCGAACTTCTTTCCATTTACTAAACATCTTCTACTATAATCTTCTTATCACTTTTGATATTATTCTAATTATAAACAAATAAAATAAAATAATTTAATTAAAATGGAATTAAGAAATGATGCAGCATATCAAATTGTAGGACAGTGTGGTAGTAGGAAAACTTTATTCGTATGTAATTTATTACAATCAAACATGTTTAAATCAAAATTTAATACAATTTATTGGCATAGAGGTGTAGATGAAGAGCATTGCTTGACTCAAAACAGTTTCTGCAAATTAAAAGTGGCAATAATTAAAAGATTTGATAAAAATTGGTCATCTAGATTACGTCAAGATGTTATTGTAATCGATGATTTGTATCAGGAAGCAAATAAAGCCAAGGATATTAATAATTTATTTACAAAAATCAGTTGACATTGTGGGGTTACAATTATTTTCAAAACATAAAACTTTTTTCATCAAGGTGTAAGTCTTAGAAAGCGTAATTTAAATGTTCAATATTTGGTTATTTTCAAAATTCCTAGAAGTTAAATAATTATGGATTTTTTTGCAAGACAAGTTTATCCTAATAATAGAAAGTACTGTACGAGTGCATATGTGTAATGTGCAATAAATAAGGGATATTTGAAACAATATTTAAGAATCTAAATTTTTATAAAACTATGCAGCTCAAATTGGCTTTAAAAATAGGAGCCCACTAACTCAAAGTAGATTATTCAGAGTTCCTGCGACAGAATTTCTGCGATCAAAAGCTCATTTTGAATGATTTTGATCAAGTTACCCAAATGTTTACTGATGATCCAACGTATTTCAAGTGTATTTCATGGGTCATTTTGAGGGGGTTTTATGGACGGTCAAGTCAAGGTTTATATAACAGCGCAGGTATACTCTTAATCAATCTATATATGTATAATAATCAACAAATGCGCGTGCAAGTTATAAACAAGAACGATAAACTTAATATGAATTGAAAATTTTATTAATAGTGCTAATAATCAGTTCAATATTTGAAATATATTATAAATAAATAATTGGAAACCTAACAATTGTTGTATCTTTTCAAGAATGAGATGAAACGGGTTGTATTTTTTCAGATACTGTCGTGCTTTTGGATCTTTTGGATAGAGGAGATAGACTGCGATGGTTGAAAGCTCCTTCAGTAAGACTATCATAAAGAATGGAAAATTTAGAAACTAAATATGAACTGATATGAAACTCTGATAAAATTTTCATTCACCTAATGCCACTTGTTGTTGTTGCTGTTAAACAAGACGATTTTACTATTTTTAAAGTAAAAAGTTGATGGTTACGTGTCCCTATCCTAGTCTGTGGCACTGTGTAAACTACGCCGTTATTGTAGTAGTCTAAATATGATTGGTGATCTATCTCAGTGGCCGGCAATTTAACTCCATTAGCCCTCAAAGTCGGTTTATTACCTAAAAGACTGTAACACTTTCCCATTCACTATAACCTAGACCCATAGTCTCATCTATAAATTTTCTTATAAACGAATCCAAACTCCTTGAACATAAAAAGTGAGCAGGATCGTAATTCGAACAGTATAGAAGTGTTGGTTACTTAGGGGTGTGTCATGTTAAATTTTAAATACGTTAGGGGTAATCATAGGCATTCACTCGACTCTTTCCTAAGCACCTCCATGACTATTGTACTTTAAACCATTTGTGTACCCATGGCGACGACCATGTTGGTACTGTACACAAAGGCGAAAAAACAATGAGCAGGTGAGCTCTATTACTAAAACTACTCCCCATTGTATTTTCTTTTCGGGTTCTAGACTGCCGATAGAAGGTCTTACGTCATTATTCACTATGTATGCTGTTTTTGGTCCTCAATTACGGGTATTTCCAATTGCTCTCTTATAAAATTTTGTGCAGGGATCCGCCCTTATTTTCCATCTAATAATTATTGTTCTACACTTCCTACAATATCCAAATTATCCTTCAAAAAATTTGAGCAGGGATTGGCCCTTATTTCCAAGTTAACGCACACTTCTCCTAATATTTAAATTGTTCTTCAAAAAATTTGAGCAGGGATCTGCCTGTATTCTCAGTCTTAACCTATGTTTGACCAAAGTACTTCCAGCGACGGACCCGTGGAGAAGCCTCCACATTTCGGCCCGAAATCAGCTGCGCGATTGAAAAGCCAGCATACCCACCAGTCTGAGCATCCCGAAGGTACCCCAAACCATGATATGCTGGATCTCAATTCCACGGTACTATCGTTCATAATCAATAAGTAATATAATTGAACTCAATAAAAACTATTATTTAAAACTTGAAACTAAATGAAATTAAACCATTAAAAAGGACAACAAAAGAAAATTTAACTGAGACATTAATTGCATATAAAATTTATTAATTAAAACACTTCGTAAAAATTACAATAAGAATAAAAATAAATTACCAAATCCACGATGGCATAAAATCGAAAACTGAGAGCTTTACTGTCTGCAAATTACATTGTGGTGCTGAAAAACAAGTTTTTTAAATGAATTTGTGATCAGTATTTATACTGATTTTGAATGCGCATTCATGCATGCGCTGTCACTCTATCCAATCAGAGTGCGAGAAATTTTGACTTAATTTTTGCATACATGCATGAGTGTATGCAATTATTTATTTGTCTTTAATTTCATTAATTTAATTAATTAATTATTTAATTTTTATTAATTTTAATTTTATAAATTTTTTAATTTAAATAATTTGAGTTATATTAATTTTTATTAATTTAAACATTTTTATCTTTAAATTTAATAAGTTACATAACCATTTAATTCTATAAATTTTACAATTTACATAATGCTAACTAATTTTATTATTTTGACGATTTAATTTTTATATTATTTAAATAATTTTCAACTAATTCTATTTTACGTTTTATTATTTTTCTATCGAAATTTTTGAGTGTTGAATTTTTCTGTATTTTCGATCGATTAAAACAAACTCTCAGTTCTCGGTTTCAGCCCAACAGAAGGCTGTCTCTAATCATTGCCTGCAAAAGAGTATCAACCTTACAGTGCTTAAGATAAATCTTTTATTTTGTACAATTAAAGGTTTCTGGATTTTATTATTAATAAATATCAAATTGACCTCTGGGATTTTTGCATACAAAATTCAGCTCTCGTTTAAAAGCCAAAGTATTTTTCTGGCCCTTAGATTTTTGTATATTAATTTTTTTAGATATTTAGAAAATTCACTGACTAGAAATTAAGATAATATTTAATAATAAGTAAATTAAAGTAAATTAAAGTAATAACTTAAAATTTATGGTATGATATGTTAAAGAATCGAGGTCTTAAAGTAATAATTCAAAATAAGTAATATATTTTAATTAAATTTTTTACAAATAAGATGTTGTTTAAAATCTTTAACGTATAGTTTAAATTCAAAATTTGAAATTATTCTTTTTGAAAATTATTTTCACGAACCAGTTTTCAATGAATGTTTAAATTATTATGAAATTGTTGTTTAGAAATACGATTTTTTGGATGATTAAGAACTTTGATTTAATTTCTATTATTGTGGCTACTTGCCTGACATGGATTAGTAGATTTGATTTTTCTAAAAGGTTTGTAATTTTTAGTTCAGAAATATTTAAATTTTTTTAGTGTCAATGTCATAGTTAGAGATCAAGTAGCTCCAGAATATTTTTTCCCACCAACTTCTATTATTAATGATTTTCCAAATGGAAGTTTAATAAGTGGATTGAATAAATTTCGTGATCATAATATTTTATTGATATATTCTTACTCCCATTGGGATGCAGAAAGTATCATGTATAAAGATGATATTAAGAAAGTAGCAAAATCAGTACAATATAAGGTAGTCAATCTTTGATTGTAGTTTACCTTGCAATAATCACCCAATAGATTCCTATGATATCTGTGAATTGCTGGGATAATAATAGCGATTGTTATGAAATTTTAAGGCCTACTCGGTTTCCACAACTCTTTGCATATGTTTCCAATTCTTTTTTTATTGAATACAAGCGACCGATTGAACCGGTTGAAATTTTCAATTTTATTTCTAGTCTATTTTATCCATTTTATTTTCCGAAAAGTCCAGGGGACTTAGAATATTTATTTAAATCCCATGACGTAAGAAATGAACTTATTGTTATTTTGGTCATAACATGATAATCCACCTAGGCATCATTTATAATTTGTCTAAATTCTGATTCTCATTTATTCTCCAAACAAATACGCATCTTCAATCGAATATCCTCAACTTATAAAGGAGAAAGTTAGTTTCTTAATTTACAAAATAACAATTTAAGTGAGATTTTAGACTTCATTGTTTAATTAAATAATAATAATAATAAACAATAATTATAATAATTATAAATAATAATAAAAATAATATTAAAAAATGTTAATAAATAAAATAGTAATATTAAATAATAAAAAAGTAATATTAAAAATAATAAATATAATAATTAATTAATTATAATAATTATAAATAATAATAAAAATAATATTAAAATTGTTAATTAATAATTATAAATAATAATAAATATAATAATTAATTATAATAATAATAATAATAATTGTAAATAATATTAAAAATGTTAATTAATAAATAAATAATAATAAAAGTAATATTAAAAATAATAATAAATAAATAATGATTATAATAATTAATAATTATAAATAAAATATTAAAATAATATCAATAATAATATTAATAATAATAATAATAATAATAATAATAATAATAATAATAATAATAAAAATAAAAATAAAAATAATAAAAATATAATAATAATAAAACAATTAATAAATAATAATTATAATAAATATAAATAGTAATTATTAATATTAGTATATATATATATATATTTGGTGCTGGCATGCAAATCCACTGATTTGTATCTCCAATGAATTCTTGTCCTAAAATTTATCGCGACCGTTGCGGTCACCCAGAGTGCTCATATTAATGATTGATTCTCCCTAGAAGGTATTTATTGCAATGCAGTTATATCTGCTGCCGCCAGGAACATGCACATTATCCTAAAATCGATCTTTCGTTATATCTGTGTTTAATTTCAATTTAAGGATAACAAATTCAACATCTGATAACTCTTTTACTCTCTTGCATAACTCATGTTAAAAAATGCTTAATTCTAAACAAATAATTCTGACAAATGACAAGTAATAATAATAATTTATAATAAAATTGATTTTTTTATTATTTAATATTAATTTTTTCCTATATATGAAATCAATTATATTATTTATTTTCATTCTGACAAAAAATCAAAAATTGATTCTATAATAAAATCGATTTTATTATTATTGAATATTAATTATTTCTAAATATGAAATCAATTATATTATTTTTATTCTGATAAAAAATCCAAAATTTATTCTATGCAACAGAAATTTTTCGATTATTTGTCAGAATAAAAATAAATGAAATATTTAAGAAATTTTGCCAAAATAGTTATTCCGGATGAAAGGAGATCGATAATTGTTCCTTTTGATTATAACTTCAACGTGAATTCCAAGACATTTTAAAGATTTGCTAGAATATTTTATGAAATCAATATCTTTATAAGTTTTGTTGAAATTCTATTACCGACCGCTTCTCACTCTCTATCTCGTTGAATTCCGATTGATATTATCTCCGTTCAACGAGTCAATGATTGAATCACTAAAAGAACCTTTCATATCATATTTCATCGATTTTATCTTCTCTGTATTCACTAAAGTTTCTGTTATATGCATTGGTATCAAAATTGGTTGCAGGTTGGTTTAACGGTGAATATTTGTATGTATCAAACTAATCCAGATCTTTCGTAATATCTGTGTTTAATTTCTATTTAAGAATAACAAATTCAACAACTGATAACTTTTTAAGCTCTTGAACAACTTTATCATATGTTCTCATCAATTTCCCACAAATACGTGACAACTCAATCCTCCTCTCATATTAAAAAATGCTTAATTCTAAACAAATAATTTTGACAAATAAGAAATAATAATTTATAATAAAATTGATTTTTTTATTATTTAATTTTAATTTTTTCCTACATATGAAATCAATTATATTATTTATTTTCATTCTGACAAAAAATCAAAAATTGATTCTGCAACACAAATATTTTTGATTATTTGTCAGAATGAAAATAAATGAAATATTAAAAAAAAATTTGCCAAGCAAGTTATTCCGACTGAAATGAGATCGATAATTGTTCCTCTTGATTATAACTTCAACGGGAGTTCCTAGACATTTTAAAGATTCGCTAGGATATTTCATGAAATCAATATCTTTATAAGTTGTGTTGAAATTTATTATATTGAATTCTGTCGCCCACTGCATCTCACTCTTTCTCGTTGAATTCCGATTGATATTATCTCCGTTCAACGAGTCAATGATTAAGTCACTAAAAGAACCTTTCATATCACACTTCATCGATTTTATTCATATATCTTTTTCTGTAATGAAACTGGATTTTTGAAATGTACATTCTTTTCGAAGATATTTTTGAATCGATTTCAGATTTCCTACGAATATCTGGATTTAAATCAGCAATATTGAAAGATTTTTTCTTTATCTGTATCATACAATAAACTGTATTGGCAAATGCTACAATTCCCACAAAATATTTTTCGAGATTCAACAATTCAAGTGATCAAATACAGTCATATAATTCCAAAAACAAAAATTTGAATGAAATCACACAAAGATAATTTGAATTAATTAAAAATATAGAAACAAACGCGCACACAAACGCAACAGGAACACACTAGATAAATAATAACAAGCACACAACAGATCGGCTGTAGCAATAATCCTATAGTGGATCAATGGTGATAATTCAAACATTGAATTATTTTTGATGATTATCGATTAATTTTCCATGAATAATTTGTTATAATTTAATTTTCCTCACTCATGTAAAAATTGCTTAATTCTAAACAAGTAATTTTAACAAATGAGAAGTCAGTCAACTAATTAATAGATTAAATGCTTCCTGAAATATCCAAAAATTGCTAAAACACAATAAAAGACAAACTATTTATTGTTCAACGCTTATAATAATAATTGATAATAATATCGATTTTATTATTTAATATTAATTTCTAAATCTGAAATCAATTCATATTATTTATTTTCACTCTGACAAAAGATCAAAAATTGATTCAATACCACAAAACTTTCTGATCTTTTGTCAGAATAAAAATAGATGAAATATCATCTCAAAAAAGAAAACGGATTAAAGATGACCAAAAAATAAAATAATATTATTCAAACTTTGAATTATTTTTTGAATTTTATCAATTAAGTTATTATTTCCTGAAATACTTGGAAAAATCTAAAACTCAGTCAAATGTAAATTCATTACCTTAAAACCGCCAATAATATACCAAAATAATCGATATATAAATATTATTTATTAAAATGGATGAAATATGTCTTAAAATATGTCCAAAAATATCAAAAAGTATTAATATATCAAAAAATCGATATATTTACTGATTCATAGTCCAGCTTTTTAATAAATACAATGTCAATGGAAAAGAAATCAGTGGTGAAATTTGAAAAAAAGTTCTAAAAATAGTTATAATCATATATATACTTTCATATTACCTACTTCAAATTCACATGCAGGAAGTATCAGTTAACATCTTTTTTGCAAAGTGCTTCGATTTTTTTTACTTTAATCCTTTTATATATTACTTTTTTCTAATTTGTTCATTTTGAAATTTTTCTATACATTTCGTTAATCAAACTGCCTTTTCAAACGTAAATTTCTCTATTAACTCGATTCCTTTATAGGCGCTGACAAACCGAATATTGCTTTTATTTTTATCAGTGAAACCGACACTAAATTTTTTGAATTCCGCAACTCGCTAAACTTAACTGTAGGAGGTGCTATTTTGTATTCTCCGATCGCTGGCATCAAAGTATAATTCCTATCTTATTTTCCATGCAACATATGAAATCGATTAATATTTTAAGAAGACTTACGTGGGTGATTTCTACGCCAAAGACATTCTAGAATTCCTAAGAACGACTGTATTTTCTTCAGTTGTTATTAGATATTCACCATCTGGAATCAAGTCTCTCAATATTCAAAATTTACTGAAAAACGGTTACGTAATATTTTATGTTTACGACGAATCCCGTAAATATCTATGGAACAACATCAAGAGCCGATTTTATGTAACTGATTTTCTTGCCTAATGTCCATTTTCAAAACGATTTCAGTTTGAGAATTCGGCCTTGCAAGTTTCTAAATGTTCTGACGATTCCTCGTACGTTTCAGAATATTTGAGCTTCCTAAAAGAAAGAACGATTTCTAATTATCTGAATCAATACAAAATTAATTTAACCTGTCAAATATTTTTAAAATCCAAGATTTATAATGATTATTCTTTTGATACTTTTAGCTATTTGAAAGATCTCACTAATTCTAGTCAATTTTCAAGTAAGTTTATTAATTTTTTACTGATTATATTGATTGTCTAATTAATATTTTATTTTTTAAATTATATTGATTATCTATTATCTATTTTTGTTTTATATTTTACTGATTATTCAATACATTTTATTTTTTATATATTGATTTTTCAATACATATTTTATTTTTTACATTGATTATTCAATACATATTTTATTTTTTACATTGATTATTCAATACATATTTTATTTTTTATATATTGATTATTCAATACATATTTTATTTTTTACATATTGATTATTTAATACATATTTTATTTTTTACATTGATCATTCAATACATATTTTATTTTTCAATTATATTGATTATCCAATATTTTATTGAGATTTTTTTTAAATACAAATACAGTAATCCCCCTATAACTCGTTACTATTATAACGCGTTTTCATAATAAGCAATTTAAAATCCATCGTATAACACGTGTTTTCCACATATAACATGGGGAATTTCCACGTTATATTTGTGTACTGTGAAATTTATATTGAAACCCTGATTAAAATAGTTAAACTGGGCAAACAATTGGAAATACTTGTTACGAAATGTGATTCTTCAGTGGAACGATCTACGGAATTTAAAATAAATCTTCAATACTGTCTTTCACCATATATAAAAATGCAGTAAAAACATAAAATAGAAAACGATGAATCTTTATATGGTGAAATATTAATTATTAAAAATTCAAATGGGAAACCTTTGAACATTCTATTACAAAAAGATATCGGTGGAACATTATTTCAGATAGATCCGACAGTGAATAAACATATAATAAAACTTATTTATCTACCGTGTTATAGCTGGATTACTGAATTCTATTTAGTTGAGTCATATTTAAAATACAGTTGTACATGCTACATAAATATAATAATTTTAGACGACGCATTATTCAATATTCGTGTTAGCACACGATGCCGTTAAATTCTTACGAATACCATCAGTTTAATTATGACGTCATCGATTAATTTTCTAATACAAGTTGACTTTTCTCAAAGATATAAGCACACTTCCTAGTCTACTGTATACAACGTAATTTTTTATTATTGAAATGTACCATCAAAATTCGTGAATATAAAAATAACATCGATATCTTTACTGATTCATGTCAATAATGTGTTTGATGTAAAAGGCACAAAAATAAAGTGAAAATCAAATAAAGCATCAAATTCATAATAATAAATACAATGTCAATTGAAAAGAAATCAGTGGTGAAAATTGAAAAAAGTTTTTGGAAAAAAAATTTTTAGGGCCACTTAAGGTCATCTAAAATTTTTAATTAAATAATTCTATTTATTACAGTAATATACTGTAATAAATAGGCTTAAAACCAGTTACTCTTAACTAGTTATTAGTCAGTTACGAATAAATTAACCAACATCACCAATAACCAGGTATCTATTAACACAGCTATTTATACAACTTTATACTTTTTCCAAAGATACTCCTGTTCGCCAAATACTGATCTGCACGATCGACTCCTTCTATGTGTTTATTGCATTGTATTATGCACGAAGGTTCCAGTATATTATCCATAGAATTTCTTTTCTGCTTTCCAGTTGATATCATAGACGCATCATGAATAGTTTATATCAATTAAACAAACCTTTTATCTTTTTATGTGAGAAAAATTTACCATCTCTGAAGATTCTTGGACTATTTTATTAATAACTTTGGCAAGCCACGGTTCTCCCGTATCGTACCACATACACGTATTTTCTTTTCTAGCAAATAAACCAGCTGTTGTAGTAATTATCTTGATATACATGATGCTAAAAACCAAGATACCGATCCAAGACTGATAATATAGTTTTTTGTAGTTTTTTTCTTTCACCTGAATAGATTTCAAGGTTTGAAATGTATCCAAAGTTAACAAAGCATTCTCACTAAAAGCCCATATTTCAGTTATCTTTGCTGGATCATATGTTCTGAATCTGACACGTCCTTCTCATGGTATCATTGCTTCATTAAGTGATAAATACTGTTTCGGTACATACAGAGATTAAAATTTTTAAATAATCTAATCCAGTAGAGGCTTAATTTTACACAGTCTGTATCCATTAGATGCATTTTGTGCATTATTACTGAAAGGGAAAAATGTAAGAATTCGCTTGAACCTCATCATACCCATAGTTTCATGGAATATTTGTCCCATTAATATGAATAACTCAAGAAACGTCTTCATATCCCTGGTTGTAAATTACGTCCATGGTAGAATTTTAGCAGAATTTTTATGAAATTGTTTCATTTGGAAGTGGTATAAATTATTTCACTGAAGCTCGAAATGTTTGAATAATCTTCCAATGAAGATGTAATGTCAGTTTCAATCCAATCTTCAAAATCACTTTCACTGTCAGATTCTAGAACATTTCTTTTTGACGTTTTGGTGGTATGATGTCAGATTCACCACTTTCCTAATCGCTACAATTTATTTCGAAATTACTGGGATAATCAGATAAAGTATCTGCGTATTATTCTATTTAGTTCAAATTTTCTTCACCGTAACGTTCTGTCATTAAAATTGTGATAAAAACCTACACATTCCTTCAAATACCTTCAAATGTACACAACAATATTTTAAACCCCCTGTAATATTATAAATCTGTGATAGGCAACCTTTTTCGAGAGCGGGTAAATTACAATACTTTACAATATTCTTTATTGTGCAACTGGGTAAAAAATTAACTCATATTTTTTATTAAATCAAAATTTTTATTTATATTGAAAGGAAAGTTTAATAATTAATGATTTCCTTGATGTTGAAATTTCTTGCACAATTTTTCTAAATTAGGTTGGTTTTTAATCTGATACATGCATCTGAATTTTCCAGCGTCAGTCTTATCCTCATTGAGTTTAAAACAAATTTCATTTGTGAAAATATTTGCTAACAAACATAGCTGGACGCAAAAGCCGATAGCAAAGCAAATCCAACTTTTTTTATGGATTAAAATCTTGGTGTAAGTGATGATCAACAATTTGCTATTAAATTTAAGTTATTGGCTTCAGTTTTCTCAAGTTCTGCTCTTAATTATTTGAATTTTTCTTGCCAGATACTTGAGCTTTTAAAATCAATTAATTCAAGTGAAAATTTATCAATCTCAAGAAATTTAAAATAATTTAGATTTATATCTTTTTCATCAACGAACTTCTGCATGCAAAAGCAAATCACCATATTCCGATTCTATTTCATTTAAATAATCTTTGAACTGCATGTGGATTAGTGATGGACGACCTACTATTATACTAACAATTTTAACTACCACGTTCATAATTCCAGTCAATTGTTTGGCAGATGCTTTTGCAAATAAACTTTCTTCGTTAATCATACAATAAAATGATATAAATAAAATGATACAATAATAAAATGACATAAATAAAATGATATAAATAAAATGATACAATAAAAAAAAATGAAAAAAAAAACATTCTTTCCCAACATTGCTAAAAAAAAACAAAAATCTGTAGTAACTGAGAAAGGTTTACTTTTTAAATCCAGGGATTTTCCATTTTAAAATTTAATAAATGCCATTAAGTTTTCAAAAATATCAACGCCTCTTGTCGTACCTTTCATAGGTGCAAGTTCACACAATTCCTAGCAATATTATTAATATATGTGCTTTCATTGATAGCGAAGCTAATAACATCACAATTTAATAGATGATCTTTAACTTGCATATCTACATCCTTTGACATATCTTCAATACGGCGTTGAACAGTTCTAGCTGACAAAGGTATTTTTTTATACGTTTCAGTATATCGTTTTTATTTTTGAAGTCATCAAAAAGCGAATCTGCACACTCTAAAAATGTATTTTTTAAAAACTCATCATCTATAAATAGCTTTTCGTACTTGGCTATGTTAAGGGATGCAATAAAACTCGACTTCGTAAACTCGACTTCCACTGTTCACATTGGGTTTCACAAATCAAAATAGAGAATCCAAGTTAACTCGTATCTATCAATATGTTATATTGATGCAATAATATATTGATGCAATAATATATTGATGCAATAATGCATTGATAATATAATATATTGATGCAATAATACATTGATAATATAATATATTGATGCAATAATATATTGATGCAATAATACATTGCTAATATAATATATTGATGCAATGATACAGTGAAAAAACATGCTGGATGTCTGGCATTGAGCAAACTGAATCTGATTTGTAAAATATACATTAAAATTTAATTTATTATTCTTTCGAAACTGCGTTCAACTTGTAGTTTAATAATTTCAATGTCCAGGCTACCAACCAGATCCATTCGTTTTATATTCATTGCTGTCGGAACTTAGCTGGTCTTGTCGTAAATATTTGTTAATGAACCATTACAAGGTTGACGAGATTTCCACATTAACTGAAAATATCCAACATTTACTGCTAAATTTCACAGCTGAATCGAATTCCTTGTTTTGCTCAAATAGTTTTAATCGATCAATTACTTTTGCAGAAATTGATGGGAAAGAATTCCCTTTTTTTCTTGAGAAATGGGGTATCCCTAGCAAGGATTTAGATAGACCGAAAATTGTAGTCATTGATTGGAAGGTAAAGATTTTATAACATCTCTTCTCGATACACTTACAATGAAGTGTTTGATTTAGAATGAACTCATTCACAACATGCAATCTGAGATCACAGAAGAATCAATGAGTAGAATATTTATAGTGATTAATTAATTGTTTTCCACCTTGTTCATCTTGCAGATAATCTCCTCAAATTAATCGTTATCAATAACTTAACGTCTCACAAAAAATCCAATCATTATCCCAATCAGGATTTAGTATTGCATCCAAATTTTTACCCAATTGACGCCGTTCAACTCGAACAGGAACTAAATGATCCAGAAACTGATCTTGTAGTGTTTTATTATACGCCCTGGTGTTCATATTGTCCGTCTATTATGCACCTGTTGATCATGCTCGGTAGGTACTTTAGGAATTATTCCCATTTGCATTTCACCAGGTTTGATTGTGATGGTCATCATTAATTAGTCATCATTACGTGTAATTGGTTCCAGCTTCGATACTTCTAATAATGATTTGCCTTACAAATATCAATCAGAAAGGATCCCAGCATTGATTATGTTTCCTCGTGGAAGGTGATTTTTATTTTTTGCCATTATTTTCTATTTCTATTGATTTTTTTTGCAAAATTTCCCATTAAATTATCAATTTTAGCACAAATTATTAATTTTGGAAACTTGGAATAAAATTTTGATTCTTGTGAATAGCGCGAGCTTCCTAAATCTGAATATTATTTCTATCGCAGCAAATCATTTCCTTCCTTAGGTTAATAATTATTTAATGATAATAATAATTGGAATTTTGTTTATATCAAGTAAAATTTGTTAAAAATTCAAGTTTTGTTTAAATAAAGTAATATTACATGATAATTGATTATTTTCCCAACTGTGAAATTAATTTAATGGTATTTGAGTTGTTTAAATATTTACCGGGAAATTCCATTACGAGTGATTATCGATTTTCAAATTTGTTGATTTCTACAGCGTTAATTCCCATCGTTTCCAGATGAGTTTGTTTGACAGAGAATTACATTTTCTACAATAAAGGATTTCAAAAAAATTGATTTTTGTTTTTAATGAAATAATCAATATTTCTTATAATATTTTTTAGCTCATCAGTATCAGTATGAAACCTCTACAGGATAATGTAAATTATCCATATATATATATATATATATATATATATATATATATATATATATATATATATATATATATATATATTATATATATATATATATATATATATATATATATATATATATATATATATATATATATATATATATATATATATATATATATATATATATTGATGCAATAATATATTGATGCAATAATATATTGATAATATAATATATTGATGCAATAATATATTGATAATATAATATATTGATGCAATAATACATTGATAATATAATATATTGATAATATAATATATTGATGCAATAATATATTGATAATATAATATATTGATAATATAATATATTGATGCAATAATACATTGATAATATAATATATTAATAATATAATATATTGATGCAATAATATATTGATGCAATAATACATTGATAATATAATATATTGATAATATAATATATTGATGCAATAATACATTGATAATATAATATATTGATAATATAATATATTGATGCAATAATATATTGATAATATAATATATTGATGCAATAATATATTGATAATATAATATATTGATAATATAATATATTGATGCAATAATACATTGATAATATAATATATTGATAATATAATATATTGATGCAATAATATATTGATAATATAATATATTGATGCAATAATACATTGATAATATAATATATTGATAATATAATATATTGATGCAATAATATATTGATAATATAATATATTGATGCAATAATATATTGATAATATAATATATTGATGCAATAATATATTGATGCAATAATACATTGATAATATAATATATTGATGCAATAATACATTGATAATATAATATATTGATGCAATAATACATTGATAATATAATATATTGATGCAATAATACATTGATAATATAATATATTGATAATATAATATATTGATGCAATAATATATTGATAATATAATATATTGATGCAATAATACATTGATAATATAATATATTGATAATATAATATATTGATGCAATAATATATTGATAATATAATATATTGATAATATAATATATTGATGCAATAATATATTGATAATATAATATATTGATAATATAATATATTGATGCAATAATTTAGTGACATAATAACAGTGAAATAATAATACGATGATGTAATATTTATTTATTTCTCGGTAGGAAATCAAATTCCTTCGTATTCCAAATCACAGATAGGAGTGTAACCCTGAGCAGTTTGGTGCGATTTGTCCTAGAGAACAGCGGTGATATCAACTTGAACTTGAACAGCCCTTCTGTGAACTACAACAATGAATATAATGCCACTTGTAACCGGCTGTGCCTTGAGAGTACTCGACAATCGATTAGCAATTTATTGGAATCCTTCAAGCACGCTCATAGGATTGTGAAGCATAAATCTCAGGTAATATATGTTCCCGATTGTCCGCTCTGCTGACTGACTGATCACCCAACTGGGAATTCAGGAGATCAACAGTAAGATCCGCCGGTTTTGCTCATCGGATGAATTCCATTGGCTCTACCTGAAGGTGGAGACGGCCAGGGATTGGCTGGATTATCGGATCAAGCGCTACTACATCAGATATCAGGCTCAATTGATCGGTGATCTGAATGCCGTGCTGAATCAGCGGCGCGTGCTCCACAATAAAATATCGAAGCTTACACAATTGTGCAGAGCACTGGCACATATTCAAAAGGGAAAATCAATCAACAAATCAGTTCAGTCTTTAGCAAAAGAAATTTTGAATTTTTCCATTTGATGTAATAATAAAGATTAATTTGTAAATTTATTTTTGAATTGTATATTTTTGCAAATAAATTCTATTATTGATTATATCGATTTTATTGGGTTAGGGTGTTTATATCGATTTTATTGGGTTAGGGTGTTTATATTGATTTTATTCGGGTTAGGGTGTTTATATCGATTTTATTCGGGTTAGGGTGTTTATATCGATTTTATTCGGGTTAGGGTGTTTATATCGATTTTATTCGGGTTAGGGTGTTTATATCGATTTTATTCGGTTAGGATCATTATATGGATTTTTAATGTGCAGATTTGATGTGTTCCTATATATTTGGATTATATATATATTGATTTTATTGGATTAGGTGTTTATATCGATTTTGTTGGGTTAAAATATTTAAATCAAATTTAATGTGGAGATAGGACGTTTTCGAATTGTTATATATAATGATTTTATTGGTTATGGTGTTTATGGATTTCAACTTACTGATGAAGTTTTTGAATTAGGAATAATTATTGATTTAATAGATTAGGGTGATTATATCGATTTTATTGGGTTAGTGTGTTTTTATAGATTTTAACGTGCAGATAGAAGTTTTCGAATATATAAATAAATATTGATATTATCTGGTTAGGGTGATTATTTCGACATTGTTGGGTTAATTAATATACATTTAATTTGTGAAAATATTGATCATTTTGATTAGGTGTTTTTTTGTACACATTTAATTATTGTTACTAGTGCTTGTCGCTGGGGTTTCTAACTTTGTGTCGAAGTTGAACTAATTAAGAAGAATTTTGTTGTTGAATGGAATTAATAAACGATATTTATTTACATTTTCACAATAGTATTGAAATGTGAGCGATTCTGACTACTGACTTTTTGCCTGTTTATTGATTTTTAAGTACTAATAATTCTAAGGAATTTTTGCAATTGTTCTAGAGATGATTTTCTAAATTTTTTTTCAAAATCGACTTCAGGCCTTCAAAATACCTAAAATATGAAAATTTTAAATTGCAGTCGAAAAAACGGCACTTTTGAAATATTTTTGACATTACTGATATTCCACAATTGGATGATGATCAAATGAGCAAAGCCACATTTTTAATGATATAAGTTTTCGTCCTTAAAATAAAGAGACTTATGATGCTGCTAGAATTGTTGCGCTTCAACAATTTCAGAAGTATCAAAATATTACCACATCGAATTCACGGTAGTTACGTTTGCAAAAATCAAACTATCTTACACTTCTTGAAATTCCTTTAAATTTTTTATACTTATGGCCTCCGTATATTATTTTTCCACTACCATAACTGACTACTTTAATTCAAATTCGTTGGACTTCGTTCTTTTCATTCTCAATAATTTTATATAGTTGTCATCTTTGATAATTACTTTTTGTTAGTAAAATTTGGCTATACAATTTTTAATTTATTTTCAAAAAATATATATTAAAAAATTTTTAAATGATATTTTTTTCACATACAACCTAATTTAATACTCAATTTATAACTTTTTTAAAAAATATATAAAATGATTTTACTATAAATATTAAATTATTAACCATTTAATCTATTTGAAATCGACATAAACTATATAAAAACATTAAAAATACAATTTCCTCCAGGATTTTGTACACTAATTTTCGAATTCAATGATCTTATTAACAACGTTTGATATATTCATACTGTTGTGAATTGAATTGAAGCATCCCCCTGGGGTGCGCATTCAATCAAATCTTTGATGCAAAATTTTAATTAAATGGTGTGTCTCACGATGGAAGGGTGTATGCTTGAGTTGGCATGCTTTATATGTTAAGTTATCTAGAATTTTGAGAATATTAATTTTATTCTAGTGTGTAAGGATATTTTGGTTTAAGGTGTTGAATCAATTAAAGTATTTGAATCTTGGAATTTACTTCAGTTATTTTAAATTGTTGATCGACCTAGACATCGAGTAGTTAAAGTTGGCAAAGGTAAAAAAGAGAGCTATGTTTGTGATAAGACTCAGGGTAAGAGGCGTATTTTAACTTTGAATTTTCCAATTGAACACAAAATTGGTCCTAACTGGGATTATATGAGAAAGATCAGGCTTCATGCATTTGTTGAGGTCAGTAAATTAAAATAAATTTAAATAAAATGTAGGTCGAATGAAAAAGACAAATAAAAGTGTGGGCATATAAATTGATAATAAAGGAAATTATGATGGAAGCAAAATTAGGAAATACCAAAAGCAGTTACGAAAGGCAAAAATCCGAAAAAATTGAATTGGAAAAGCGGGGCAGGTATAGATTAGTTAATGGTCAACAAGATGGTGATTAGGGATTTATCAGAAAATGGTTAGAAAGGGTCGAAAAGCATTCGAATGTGTTAAAACAGAAGATCGTTAATTAATTAATTAATTGGTTAATAGAAAAAGGTTTGGTGATATTCTCGGTATTCATTTCCTTTATTAATAAGTTGCTTTCTCTTAATTTTTCTTTTCTAAACATTGAATAGCATCTTTTGGTTCGATAGATGTGTATATGATACGACATCAAGACTGAAGAGGTATTTGAATTCTCTATGAGAAGTTATGTTATTGTTTAATCTTGCCATGAGGCAGTCGCTGCTTTGAAGATGGTGTGGTATTGGTCCATTTGTATTGGATACTATAGCTCTAATTTTGATAGCAGGATCCCTATTTATGAGTTTTTATTAGGTGGAAGAAGTTGGAAGATCAGAATATTTAGTGACGAACCTCTTTGTTATTCTGTTATTGCGGCCTATTTCCATAGCAATTGCTTTCCATAATTTGTTGATCTTCATTACACTGGTGTTTGGTGACACGCTGCTGACTTTCTTGTATGTGTCAATCTTGCCGAGGTGTTCGTAAGCAGCTTCACATTAACAGCTTTTCTCTATAATGCAAAATTCTTCCCCCTTGTCACTTGGTAAGTAAACGTATGGTTTCTTCTTACGGGATTTTAATATTTCTTGTTCATCTTTCGTTAGGTTTGAGAAATTTTCTTTTTTCTTTCTCAACTATCTCCATGATTATGCAGCAAACCTTTGAAAGTGTTGAATTTAATTCTGCATCAGGATTTGGACGATAGAGTTTATCTGTGTTTATATATACTGGGAGCTTTCCTTCGTTATTTTCATGACGTATTGTATTGTTTCATTTGATTTGGTACACAATGTGACAAAGAGCTGTTTTGAAATTGAGGATGGCTGCTTCATCTATTTCTCTGTTTATACTGAACTTTGGTCCTAGTGAAAGTAATCCTTTTTCACATCCGGATAGACAATTTGTGAGGTCAGTTACGAATCGTTTGTTTTCTCTATTCACTGTAATGCTTTTGTTTCGTCCAGTGTTTAATTGTTCGTACCAAGGCCTGCTTTGAGCAACTTTTTTCTCACACTTTCAACACTTTCAAAGGTTTACCGCATTGTGTACTTTGTACGAATTAGAGTTGATTTTATAATAGAAATTATCCAACCTCTTGTTTTTCTTACTATTATAATCTAAAACCTTCGGAGTTTTTGGGAAATTTACATTGTAAGATCGTCTCTGATTCATGTAAGAGAGAATATGCTAATTAATTCCATCTAAACAAAGAAATTATTAATTTAAAAAATAATTTAATTACTAAAACATATTTTCACTAAGAAATTTAATTAATTTTAATCAAAAGATATTTACAAATAAATGCACAATAGCGTATTTTAATCAACTACCAAAGTACTGCAATATCAAAGCTAATTGCCGCCAAGAAAAGTCAAGCTGTTTGTTTATAATCTATCAATATCAAAGTGTTGCTCTAATGTTTGGAAACCCTTGCTGATAATAAAATTATCCCGATTTTGTTTCCATGATAACAATTCTATTAGACTTCCATAAAAAGATATCATCAAATAGCATTTGAATAAGAAGAGAAATTAGTCAATTTCTTCTCCTCTCGATTCTGATTGGCTAATCGAGTGCATGAGTGAAATTTAACCAGCGACATCAGCCAATTTCTCCCAACAAAACGATTTGAGTTATTTATCAGGAGACATTTCAAAATGATCTATTGTCTTTGATTAATGAAAGTCTATAGAAAATTCTAAATGAAAAAAAGTTTTTCATACGCTTTCAATCGGACAGATTTTACGAAAAACTCGCTCACTGATCCTCTATACAATGAATTGTTGGATATAAAAAATCACAATGACGACGAATCTCAAACGGATTGGTTTGAATTACTGGTAATTTCGTATTGCACATTTTATTATATAATTTATTTAATAATTTTTCGAATTTTATTAGAAATTAACGTTAATTTAATTTAAAAATTTAATTGGGTGAATTAATTAAGTATAAAAACAAAATAAAATTTAAAATAATTCTTTAAAACAAAATTAGTCCACTGTAATAATAATAATAATAATAATAATAATAATAATAATAATAATAATAATAATAATAATAATAATAATAATAATAATAATAATAATAATAATAATAATAATAATAATAATAATAATAATAATAATAATAATAATAATCTTTCAAAACTATTAATTCTATTGTTAAATTTTCAAATTAATTTAATTACAAAATAGCGTCAAATGTATTTTCCCGCTCCAAACAGACCAGACACATTGTAATTTATTTTATTTATTAATAATTGTAATTTTTATAAAGTGATTATTCCTTGGTATCAGCATTAATTATATTTTAAAACAATTAAATGATAATTTAACCCTTTAGCTTCGAATAATATATTTAATACAAATGAAAAAATTTTCGACTATAAGATAGTTCTTTTAAAATTCCTGGAATTTAGCTTCTATTTTCAAAATGGTCTTTCATCTTCTCTTTTATTTCCTTTTTCTTACTTCTCATTGGTTAAAAAAAAATTAACTTTTTTTCTAAAGAATTTAAAATTAAAAATTTGTTTTAATTAAATATAATTTAAAATTCAAAAATATGTCAGATTTAAGGAAGCAATTCTCATCATAAACAGACGGTCAAAAATCAACACTAAAGAAGAGATCAATGAAATCATCAGTTTGATTTGTTGTTTTTGACCTTTTTAAAAATCTAAATTAAAAATTAAAAAATAATAATTTAAAATAATATAGAAATATAGATAAAATATATTTTCAAAAGATCATTAGGATTAAAAATCAAAATTGAAACATATTTTTAAAATATTTTAATTGCGTATATAAATAGTTACTGGAAACTATATTTTATAAATATTTTAAGTTATTATTTATTAAAATAGGTTTTTGAGCTAATTATAGAAGTTTTTAAAAATTTAAAATTTTTCTTAGTGTTTCATTTTGAATTTTAGAGAATATTTAATTAAAAATATTTTTAAATTTTAAATTCTTCAGAAAAATTAATTAAAATGTTTATATATTATATTTAGATATTATAAAAAAATTAAATATTTACAAATGATATTCCAAATTATTTAACCATTGTTAGAAAAAAATGAATTTTTAAAAACAACAAAATAGAGTACCACGATATTCGAGGGCTTACTGTAATATATTTTATATATTTATTGACAACTATTATTCATTATATATTAAAAATTAACTAAGTTATATAAGTATCCGTTCTAAAACGGTATATTAGTCCTCTGATTACTAGAATATTTTTTAAACATGTCTTTAACCATTCCATGTCGTTTACTTTTATGCCCATTTGAAGAATTATATATATATAAAAGTGGAAGTTTATTTGTTTGTACAAAAATAAAATTTTAATTTAATAAAGTAAGAATATTCAAATTTAACTAATAATAAGGACTATTAGTTCTGCAAAATTTTGAGGTTTTAACTAAATTGGTTCCGGTACCTGCAACATATCCTAAAATTATTACTTGTATCCGACCATCTCCAGGTACTCCTGCTATTAATTCTATTCTAATATTGTATCTATTCAGAAAACTAACCCCCACAACAAATATGAGAGCTGAATTATCTGAAAATCTTAATGCTGGTTTACTTGCTGAATGGTTGTTGAAATTTGGGGATGGAAAAATAAAACAAGATGTAATTAATTACTTTATTTTTGACTTCCGTGCAACGCCTTGTTTTTCAGCTAGTTCATTTTAAAAACACAATCCTAAATTGAAAGCCATAACATTTTCCAAATTTAATCACCGGCGCTATAATTTACAAGGAAAAGATAAAATCACTCAGTTACATTTATTTAAAATAAATATGTAATTTAGTGTAATAGTTTTTTATATTTTACTAAGTGGAATTGAACAAATTGTGAATCATTCGATAGAGAAAAATCGATTTTCAGTTGCATATTTTTTACAAATTATCTTTGATAGGGAGATATTTATGTATTGAACAATTGCCTCTTAGCTTCAGTGAATCATTCTCAGAATGTTGTGAACCTTTCTGATGGAGCCCATACTTATAGAATTGAAAGCTTTTGGCTAGCCATCAATCTAAAAAATAGCCTAAATGGTTTAAATCGTTATACAATACAAAATAATTTTAATAAGATGCATGAAGATTTACTTTAAAAGGAATCTGAAGACCAACTATTTTAGAAATTAAATGAATTAATAATAATTATCATTAAATATTTTAATTAATTAATTTTAATTTTTTATGAATCTAGACAAAAAAGGTGACTAAATTAAAGTCCAAATTATTTACCGGGTTTCTTAAGAATTATTTCTTATCTATTTAATTAATCAAATTAAATTAATGTTAAATATCAAAGTTAATCAAATTTTCTGATAGCATTTGGTCATCAGATATTTTGAGTTTATGAAAAATTTAATTAACACGATGATTTTGTAGCAAATTGAAAATTCAGAAAAAATTTCTAATGAATTTGATTATATTTTGAAAATTTTTCTTTTTGAATTATTTATTATTATAGAATAATAATAATAATAATACGATTAATAATAATAATAATAATAATAATAATAATAATAATAATAATAATAATAATAATAATAATAATAATAATAATAATAATAATAATAATAATAATAATAATAATAATAATAATAATAATAATAATAATAATAATAATAATAGATATTATTTAAATATTTAATATATATTATTTTACCATTTAAAAGAAACTTAGGAATTTATTGTGCCAGCATCGTAAAAACGGCACACAATCCCCACATAGTACTTGCTACTATATTTTGTCTTTGCATATTAATTATGCATTTGCTTATTTTTATTAATAAATGTTATTTATAAATGTTATTTTAATATTAGACATCCGTAAAAAAATATTTTACACCATTACAAGTTTAAAAAAAAGTTCATATTTTGATAAAATAAACGGTAAAACGGGTATTGGACTTCTTATTTACAATGTTTCTTATATTGAAGTTTCAAATAAATATTAATTATTATTTTTGAATTCTTAATAACCCTTAAAATACCCTTTTGGAAAAAATATACATGTTCCAGCTTTGGTAGGTATTAAATAATCTCTACACTCTGCACTATACGCAGCAGAATGCATATTTAGGCGCCGAAACTCATTTATCACATGTTCATTATCAAAATAAACACTTATGTCAGGGACATAAAATTGCAATGTTTAATTTATTTTATGAATTTCTATAAGGCGAATATATTGATCACAGTAAATGATGTTTTGTCACCGCCGTTTTGGCACAGGATATTCTGGCACTCCTAAACATAAACTCACATTTCAATAAAAGTAAAAGAAACAACTGTTTGCATAAAATGAATATTTAAAAAAATCAAAATGTAAAAGAAACATTATCTAATAAACGTTTTCAATAAAAGATTTACGAAACAAAATGAGAAAATATGTTTTTTATATAAAAGTTATTGGAAAAAATTCAATGAATACTTTTACTTACACTTTCACTATTTTTAATGGAGCCCTTCAGTTCACAGATCCATCAAAAAATTACTCGAAAGTCTTCTGAGATATTCGATGGCGTTTCGTTCTCTGTAACTTTCAACAATTTTCCTGATTTTAACATTTGCTGAGACGAATTTTCAGTGCTTTGCAAATGGCTGATCTCCATGAAAGAATTATTCATATACATTAATGACTTTAGTAGGTTGTATATTAATATAAATTCAAACATTTTAAAATTTATTTTATTTAAAATTTTATAATTTTTTTTAAAAGATAAAAATATAAAACTCAGAAAAACTTTACATAAAATTGAATGAGAAATCAACCAGTGCACTAAAATTTCCTACACCAAAACTGCGGCGCCGAAACGTCCTGCTTCGTGTTCATCATAGGTGCATCTCACTAAAAATTCAAATGACAATCT